>JAYKQN010000008.1:2147500-2365000 GCA_036785175.1 Eupleurogrammus muticus | reverse complement strand
ATTGCGTAACCAGCTTTACTGCATATTACTGGCATCAACATCTTATCCTCTGCAGCTGGCAGAAATGTGCACCTCTCTACTTCAGTGCATGTGTGAATAAAACGTTGACAATGAACAAAAATTAAAAGACTTTAACTTAACATAATCTACATCCAGCAACTAAGAATAACAGAACTAAATTAATTAAATTAACCTATATCAACATAGGTCTAGAATATATGTACCTGTGTACACATAGATGGGACAATGGCAAAACTGCCATGTGGTATAACCCTAAAAACTTAGTACAGATAGTGTGAGTGGAAATAAATGGATAAAGTGTATCATTCTTTTTCAATTACACCATTTGATATTCAGTGTCAAATCACACAAAATTGTGATTGTTTTTTTTTTTTTGTTGTAAAGTGTACTTTTAAACCATAAACTAACATAAGCACAGAATGAGATGAGACTTTTTGAGACCTGATGAATGCTTCCTAAAACTGCTTTTTAAAAAGTTTTTGACAATCTTGCCAAACATTATTTGTTAATGACCCAGTTACTAGAAAACATGTTTATATGTTATATATCTATATATTTAAAACCTTTGTGTTTATAAAGGTTCTTTCCAGATTGGGCTTCTCCTCTTCTTTTTCTGTCCCTTCCAAAAACTCTTTGATAAAAAAAAATCCACACAGTCAAGTGTTCACACATGGATATGTTTTTGCATTATTTTTCTTTCCTGTAACAAACTAACAAAGAGAAATATGCAGTTAATACCTTGATGATAATAATAATAAAATTTAAAAAAGGCCTTATGTATGTTTTCAAAGTTAGAAATGTTATGACCAGAAAAACATTATGTTGCTAATTGCAGTCTGTGTGGCATATATACACATCTGCTATATGTGCGGCATATTTATTATTATATGTACAAATATGCTGTATATATGTAGCATATACACTATGTACAGAGAAAGGACGTATAGGTTTCATATATTGTATATCCTCATATCAGTCCTTACCATGTTGGATGCCTCCCAAGCCAACAGTAGTATTACCAGGCATGTAACCGAGAGGAATGAGTGACATCTTTTACTTGTTTAACTTTTTTTTTTTTTTAATGTCCATGTCTGTTTTTAGGCTGTCGCGGTTTCATCAAACATTGCTGGGATTAGAAGTATCCTTGTGTAATTTGAGAATTTTACTGTTTCTGCATTTATGTTCCTGTTTTACTTTCTATTCTTTTTTTGTCACTTCAAAAAATGTCATGTACAAAATACAAATTCTATCATTTCAATATGCAGGGTGTGGATGTTTTTTTTCCCCTTTAACCATGTGCAGATATTGTATCATCTGCAAAGTTTGTCATGATTGTTGAGAAGGATGCAACTTTTCAGAGACTGCTGGATGATGCCTTTTGCACAAAGCTCTCTCCGTGCATCATAATCACGGTGTGTTTTGCCTTTCTTGAACTTTTGTGTAAATCTGACATGAGAAGTAGTCAATTTCAAACTGAGGTATCCGTGTGTATGTGTATATATATATATATATATGTGTGTGTGTGTGTGTCTTTGTGGATCAGGGCAAAGGCGTGCCAGATGTGAACAGCAGGTTGATGGTGAGGAAGCTTTGGGACACGCTGCACATCCCTGTCTTCGCTCTGGTGGACGCAGACCCTCATGGTACGTGTCATCTGTTCATTATCTCTCGTGCATGCTTCGGATATTTCCGCACATATTAACAACACTTGTCCCTTTATCTCCGTAAGCACACATGTCCCCCCCCTTAAAAAAAAAAAAAAATCCAGTAGATGTTAGCACCTGTCCGCTGTGTGATGGTGCCGAGTCAGGCTATTATTTCCGTTGGCGTGATCTGGTCTGGGTGCGACGGCTCGGTTTCCAATTATTCTACATACCTAGTCTCTTTTTTTTTCTTCCATTGCATGGCGAGACACATATGTAATGCTTTACTTTGTTCTAAGCTCCGTTACACATCTCGGAGGATAATTGCTCTGGTATGTCGGTGATTGCAGCGTGTCTTCCGTCTCTCCTTCTGATTTTCCCAGGCATTGAGATCATGTGTATCTACAAGTACGGATCAGTGGTGAGTCCCGCCACGCCAGTTATTCCTGTACTGTATATTATCCAGTGTGGCCTGTTCAGTGTCTCTCTGTTAGCAATATGTAATTATAGCCCTCTTTAAGTAAAAAGAAAAAGAAAGAAATGGACCAATCATCCATCCCAGAATATTTAAACTGACATGGTATGGAGTGAACATGTTGAGTGATTGTGTGGCAGTGTCTCTGTTGATCTCAGTGATGTTTGTGTAATCATCCCTGTGTTTGTTAACTTCATTGTGAACATGTGTTGGGCACAACCACATAATGTAGGTGCAGTGCTGATTATCTGCATGTTTGTTTGAGATATACCCTTGTGTGTACACATTTTGTGTGTGTGTGTGTGTGTGTGTGTGTGTGTGTGTGTGTGTGTGTGTGTGTATTTCTGTGTGGGTTTTTCCACAGGCCATGTCGTTTGAGGCCCACAGTCTGACCGTCCCCAGCGTTATGTGGCTAGGCCTCCTCCCCTCTGACCTCCAGAGGTTTGGACTCAACATTCGCTACTTCCTACTTCCTCCTCCTGCCTCTAATTGGGATTATATTCTGGGGACATTTTAGATTGTTTGTTTTGGTTTCTGTTGCTGTCGCCCTCACTTCTTTTTTTCCCTCCCTCGAGAATCGCAGTCCGAGTTGACATATTGAGTTTTAAGTATACGTCCCCTTTTACAAATTTAGGCCAAAATGTTCTTTTGACATACATTTAATTCTAGTGTGTGTATATTTTCCCCCCTAAACATAAATATAATAACTTCTCAATGTGAGTTTGTTGGATAGAATTAAGGACAGCATCTATCAACAGCATTGCCCCCTGACTGCTGTCATTTTTCTTTTTTTATATTTATTTGCTTATGTGTCGTAATATCTTTTTATTCGTCAGATTGCGGGTTCCAGAGGATGCCCTGATCCCCCTCACAAAGAGAGATGAAAGCAAACTCAGCAGCCTCCTCCAAAGGCCGTATTTAACCAGTCAACCAGAGTGGCAGAGAGAGGTGAGAGAGGGAAAAGATGGTAACAAAAAAAGTAGAGAAATACAACATTTGCATAGAAATATATGTGTTGTATAATGTTTCACTTGGATAAACTTAGCTTTAGTCCTGTATTATGGTTTATCACTTCCTTGTAGAAAACTGTGCTTGATTTGGATGAACATGAGTTTGAACCTTTTTCCATGTGATTTAGATCATTAGTTATTTCTGATCTGTTCCTTCTTCAAAGAAGAACTTGTTCTTCCTCAGAGGTTTAGACAGTTTTAACATTTTCTTCATGTGACGCATGGTGGAAGAATTTGTTTGCGCGGACTCTTAGCTCTCTGGTACTGAGGATATGGAGTAGCCACTCTGGTGTGTGTGTGTGGGGGGTGACATTGATGATGATTTATGTTTGTTTGCATGACTTCCTCTCGCATGCTCCCTTAAAATTGCGTGTTTGCTCTCGTCATAGATGGAGCTAATGAAGCAGAGTAAGGTCAAGGCTGAACTACAGTCCCTGGCAGCCATAGCGCCTGATTTCCTCACCAGCATCTACCTGCCCAACAAGCTGCGTTACGGAGGCTGGGTATGAACGCAATGCTGACACCTAGTGGAATAAAAAAAAAGTCTGAACTGTTCAAACGAGTTGCAAATCTAATTTTCTGCAGTATGTAACTGTCCTGCCCATCTTTTGTCACAGAGAAATATGAATTTGAGTTTGTAATGTTTGCACGTTTATCAGTGATTGTTCAGAAATTTCTCATATGTCAATGAAACACTGTGAACCCAGTTTTTCTCTAATATTTTCACAATACAAGATGGTTCTGCTGTTCTATACTCATTAAACGGACTGTGTTTATTAGCTTGATTTAGCTAATCGGTCTACAGGCTCCACAACCGCTAAATGACACTGTGTGCTGGTGCATAGACTACAAGGTTATCTGTAAGTCTGTTCTTTATAGAATCTTATCTCCAAGGTAAAGGGCACACAGCTTGAAGAGATTAACAGTTGATAAAGACATGGATAAGTTCAGCACAAGAGATCATCATATGCACTATGACAAAAATTGCAAAAACAGTGATGAGCATGATTTTCTGCAAATAAACATGTGTTCCACGCCTCACCATGAGGGAAGGTAGGCCTGTTCAGATAAAGAACAGGCCTACCTTAGAAAAGACTATATTTTAAAAGTACTTTTCTCTTCCTCTTCAGGCAAATACACTTTTTTCCCGTGTTATTTCAGTGGTATCTTTGAGCTTGGCTGTGCACAACTGATGAAAGTGATAGTTTCTCTGTGCTCATTGAACATCCAACTTTTAAGGGTTTCTTTTAAGGATATTTATTTATTTTGTCAAACCAGCTATTCAAAATATGAAAATATTCCATTTTCTATCATCAAAGGCACAATAAAAGCCCACAAAAATATTTAATAACAATTCATCTTCTTCCACTTATCAGAGGTCGGGTTGCAGAGGGAAGCAGCTTCAGCAGAGAAGCTCGTCCTTCCCTCAACCCGGCCAATTCAGCTCTTCCACAGGAACCCCAAGGTTTACCCAGGCCTACTGAGAGACATGGTCTCTGCAGTGAGGGATGTGCCTGGAACACCTCACCAGAGAAGGCGTCGCCACTAGATGCCCGAGCTTCTTCTGGCTCCTTTCGATGCAGGACAACCGATCTTCTCACCCGATCTTTAAGGGAGAGTCCAGCCACTCTGCAAAGGAAACTCATTTCGGACGCTGTTACTCATGATCTCCTGGATTGACAGATAAATGGAGAGCTTCATCTTCACTATGATGAATCTGTGCAGAGTCCTCATCGCAGCAGTCGCTGCACAAACCCACCTGTCAATCTGCTGCTCCATCATTTCCTCATTCGTGAACAAGACCCCGAGATACTTTAACTCCTACATTTGAGGCAGGATCTAATCTCCAATCCACCCTTTTTTCCGGCTGAGAACCGTGGTGTAAGATTTGGATCATGAATCATTACATTTAAAAGATGAATAAGTAATACAATATATTAAATGCCCTATCAAAAACATGACACTTAAATAGATAATCGGGTGCCTACTATCCATTGACCGCACAGTCTAAAAGGCAGTTATGTTAGCAGTGGAAGGGTCTAATTTCTCAAGGAGCTCTTGTAGGTGGATGATGTCAGAAAAATTGTTGACCGCAGAGACCCAGCCTCCTGTGTTGTAGCGGGGGCTCGTTCTGTAACGGCTCATCTAGCCGTCTCCAGGGCTCCTCTTCTGTCTTAGCTGAGATCAGACGAGGTTGTGCTATCAACATGGGTCTTTCCCACCTGTCAAGGACAGCTGTCTACAGCGCCCAGTACATGATGTAGTCCTTTCAGGCTTTTTTTACCATTGCATCCTCTGTGGTCTCACTGGTCTCAGGCAAGTGTGGAATCTGTCATGTTTCGCAAGGCATTTTACTTCTGTTACATCAAAATGGACTGGGACGCAATCAGGTAAAAACATTTATTCCTTAGAGAAAAGCTCAGATGTGTTAGAGGAGAATTCTCGAATGTCAGCTGAATAGTTCAACCTTTTCACGTTGTCCTTAATGAACCTTTGACAGGATTATCACATTTTTGAAAACCCTTTTAGGAATATATCTTTATTCATCTGCCTTTATTTATTGCCAGTAAAAGAGAAAAAATAGCACTGACCAGCCTGCATTTCATTATCTGACCATTTATGGAACATATGTCTACTCTGTTTTCCTTGGAATTTCAAACAGCAAGTCTGTCTCCACATATTTTAATGCTCTCTGTTTTTTTGTTTTTTTTTATCTCTCTGATTTAGGTCCAGAATATGTCATATGGACGCTGTGCTCCACCGGTGCCCTTTTCTGACTGTTGTTCCCAGTGTATTCCTGCAGCTGTTTGGGAAGTTTTCACTGGTTAGCTTGGCCCAAAAGTGTCCTGTGATGGTAAACCTGGCCTCCAGACCTCTGGCAAGACCTCTGTTCTCTTCAGCTTTTGTCTCCAAAGGTAGTCCAACAAATAAAGGGCATTTTTTAAAGCAAATATATTATTTATATATAGATCTTTACATAAATGCATACATGTGATCTGTATAGTACTTTGGGGATGGATTAAGAATGTATGCCTGTTTTCTGTAGATCAAAAGCACAAAGTGAAGTTGCCTCCAGGCCACACCACGCCCCCTGCTGGCCAGGCTCTCTGTTTTAAATGCCCTTTCATGGCTGCAGAGATGGTGCAGAAAAACAGTAGGATAGTACGGGAGGCCAGCATGGAGCAGCAGAAAGACTTCCACGAGATACGCTCTGTATGCACAGGTAAGCAAAAATATAAAGAATTTAAAAATATGTTTATTAAATATCATATGTCTGTCATTATCTAGTTTTCTTTAAATCAAATAAAAAAAAAAAAAGGTTTCCTAATATGCGGGTGTTATTTGAGTTATTGAAGGGAGCCTATTAATTTATTTTGTCCCTTATTTTATTTATTTTCATATTCATTATTTTTTCCATATGTAATTTTTGTTCTGAGGGTTTAGTTTGTTGTGTGGTGTGTGTATTGTTTGCCTGTACTAGGCAAATTTATTTTAAAAATTATAATCTGATTTTTTATTTTTACCAAATAAATTAAAAAAATTACCTAACCCTAGCATACTCTTTAATGTGCATTGCAGTCATTCATTTATATAGAGATCTTGTACTCCATTTTGAAATCTTTTAAAACTAATATCTTCCTAAGTGTCTCATCTACTGGAGGATAATCTGCCTGAGGGTAAGGATGATTTTTTTAAATTGCTTTTAATAAACAAATGATCTGCAGTGCATTCTTAAATGTCATAACTCTTTCCCATTTCTTCCTGGGAGTCAGATGTCACCTTCAAGTACGACAAGTTCTTCGAAGAGAAGATCACCAGCAAGAAGATGGATCACACTTACAGGGTTTTTAAGACGGTGAACCGGCACGCCTTCTCGTTCCCCATGGCAGACGACTTCTCAGAGTCTTTTCACGCCAAGAGAGACGTGTCCGTGTGGTGCAGCAACGACTACCTCGGAATGAGCCGTCACCCCAAAGTAACCCAGGCTATCATGTAAGAACACACAGCTAACAGCTATTAGTGTCATTGAATTGAACTTGTAGCAGTATGGTGATAACATTACATATTGCTAGTCTGCTTATATGGCCAACGTTGTTTTTTGACAAGTGAGATTTTGGTTTAAATCATATCTTAATGATGATAGGCACGTCCTGTAAATAACCTAAATCCAGAGTTGAAATTAGCATACTCTTAATGCCTTATAGGACAATGACCATTTTACTTTTTGCCCAAAACAGATAAAATGCATTGATTTGACCATATAAGATAAAGAAATCCTGTTGAGTGTCACCACTTCATTGAAGATTTTCTACATCTTGTAACTTGTAGTGGGAATGAGTTGCATTCAATAAAAAAAAAAAAAAAAAGTCAAAGACCTGGTAAAGTGGGTTTTTCTGGATTCTCCGGATTTTTCCCGCAGTCTAAAACATTCTTAGGTTGATTGGAGACTCTAAATTGCCCATAGGTGTGAGTGAATGTTGTTTGCCCCATAAATGCTGGTGACCTGTCTTTGGTGCATCCATACCTCTCCTCTGTAATGCACTGGAAGTGGCTCCAGCAGATCCCCAAGACCCTAGTAAGGAATAAGCAGGTATAGAAAATGACTGACTGAACTCAAGGTAATGAAAGTTTTGAGTCTGCACTACTGAGTTAAAGCACAGTTTATTGTGTTTAGAGTTGCCTAAAGTCACACTAGAATGTTCTGAAATTGGCCTGAGTCACTTACTTCTATAATATTACATAACTGACAGTTCTATGTATGTTCACACAACATATGATATGCTAAATGGAAAACTAAGTTGTTTCTAGCAAGTATTCCTTTTTTTCTCTACAAGGATGACTTTACGAAATCATGGTGCTGGTGCAGGAGGCACACGGAACATTTCTGGGACGAGCAAGTTCCATGTGGAACTGGAACATGAGCTGGCTGACCTGCACGGCAAAGACGCGGCGCTGCTGTTCAGTTCCTGCTTTGTAGCCAATGACTCCACGTTGTTCACTTTGGCAAAAATGCTACCAGGTACATACCTTTTTTGAGTTTTAACACTTAATCATGACTGTATGCATTCCTGTATATTTCTCAATTTAAACTTTAAATCTGTAGTGGAGAGCTTGTTTTTTTTTTCCTTATTTCTTTACTCCCGCAGGCTGTGAAATCTACTCTGACGCTGGCAATCATGTGTCGATGATCCAGGGTATAAGAAACAGCGGGGTCAAGAAGTTTGTTTTCCGTCACAATGACGTCAGCCATCTACGAGAGCTACTCGAGATGTCCAACCCCGCCACTCCAAAGATTGTTGCCTTTGAGACTGTGCATTCAATGGATGGTCAGTACTCAACCTTCCTTTAAAGTTCTATTACTTTATTTATTATTGAATTTAAGTTTGAACACATGATCTATTGGATTGCAGTGTGAATAATTAATCTTTGGGGTGTTTTTGGTGTTTTGTTTCCTCAAATAATATTTTTTGTCTTTCTTGGCTTCTATTGATGCGTAATGGAATATCTTTGGATTTATGGAGAGCTCGTTGGACCAACAAAATAAATCCATGGAATTCATAAAGTCATGGGTTTTGGGAAATTCTGAAGATCTTTAAAGCTGCAACAATTAGCCGATGATTAGTCAGTCAACAGAAAAAGAGCCAACCATTGTGAAAATTGATCTCCAAGTTATTCTTTAAAACAATTTATTAAACCGACCACATTTCACTGTATATACAGAAAACCACACACATTCAATACATATTTTTTAACTGTGCTTGCAAAGTCAAGCATTACAATACTGAATTTTAATATTTGTAGATTTTTTTATGGTAAATAAATAATAAACATATTTTCTGCAGGGGCTGTGTGTCCACTGGAGGAGATGTGTGATGTTGCCCACAAGTTCGGTGCAATCACCTTCGTGGATGAAGTGCATGCTGTGGGCCTGTACGGGCCCAGAGGAGGCGGGATCGGAGACAGAGACCGAGTCATGCATAAGATGGACATAATCTCTGGGACCCTTGGTGAGTAGACCCCTCGCCAATGAGGGAAAACCTCTCATACGAGGTCTTAAAAAAACATTGAATTTGGTATTTGGTTTTATGAAAATGGTCTTAAAAAAGACTTGAATTTCACTTGAAGAAACCTGTATGAACCATGACCTGTTAGTTAACTGTCTGGCTTGTTCTGGGTTCCCAGGCAAGGCGTTTGGGTGTGTGGGGGGCTACATCGCCAGCACCAGTGCCCTGGTGGACACGGTTCGCTCCTATGCCGCAGGCTTCATTTTCACCACCTCACTGCCCCCCATGCTGCTGGCAGGGGCAAAGGAGTCCATCAGCGTCTTGAAAAGTGAAAAGGGCCAGATTCTGAGGAGGAAACACCAGAGGAGCGTCACGTTGCTCCGACAGATGCTGATGGACTCCGGCCTTCCAGTAGTGCACTGCCCAAGCCACATCATTCCTATCAGGGTAAGGAAATTGATCATTTATCGATATAACCGGTGCTGATGGGCTACACCTCATAGAAACTACTGTTACCACAGTCTAAAATACATCAGGAAAACATTATTTCGTTTCTGTCTGAATTAAATTTGAGGTTCTTTTGCTAAAATTGTGAGTCTGACATGTATCGTATCTGTTGGGGAAAGGTGGCGGATGCAGAGAAGAACACTGAGATCTGTGACATCATGATGTCTCGTTACAACATCTACGTCCAGGCAATCAACTACCCCACTGTGGCTAAAGGAGAGGAGATGCTGCGCATCGCCCCCACGCCACACCACACACCCCAGATGATGTACTACTTTGTTGGTAGGTCCACTACTATTCCAATCAATTCATCAACTTGCTTCGGCAGAATCAAGGTTCATTAAAATACAAGAAAACACATTAACTCACTAAGTCTGGGATTTTTCAGCAGCATGATGGAGTGTTGAGAATCATACAGTAACAGATTAATTATAGATTACATTTTTCTACAGAGAATGAATCAATATCCACATATAATCATCAGGGAAAAACCTGAAGCTTATGTATGGTTGCTTTTCCAAACTCTGTCCACAAGGGGGCAGTAATGAGAGTGAAATATGCTCCAACTCTTATTTAATATAAGCGGATGTCTGATTAAAGGAGTGAGCCCAGCAAAGTAGTTAACTACCAACACAATTAGGAAAACTGGGATTCTATATGGACACTGTTTTTAGGATACAGGTACATCTAACATCTGTCATTTCTTGCAAAACTTGAAGCATCATCACCATTTTTGTTCTCTGCTTTGTCACCACAGACCGGCTGGTGAAGACGTGGAAAGAGGCCGGTTTGCAGCTGTGGCCGCACTCCTCAGCCGAGTGTAACTTCTGCCAGCAGCCGCTTTACTTCCAGCTGATGAGCGAGAGAGAGAAGTCCTACTTCACAGGCCTCAGTCACATGATATCAACAGTAGCCTGATAAACCCTTAAAAAAATCCACATTCCAGCAAGTCCTACTCTTGTATATTGTATTTAAATTTAATTATCTCAATATATATATATATATGTTTTAAGTTAAATGTACTGTGATCGTGTTATGAGTGCAGAAATGTGTCATTCAGGAACAACACAACCATGGAATGATAAATAAAGTTTGGGAGCAAAGAATCTCCTTCACAATGAGTAAAATGGCTAAACATTTTCATTCAAATAAAAGTTTTGTGTAACTTTATTTCCAGTGCAAGCCAATAATTTGTTTTTTTTCCCCCCATGCATATTTTACTTAAGTATATGCAGTAAGGTGCCACAAATAAATGTAAATGCTCATTTAAATGAATTCAGTTCTGAGACATTTAAAGGTTAAAAACATGTTTGAAACATGGGTGCTGTTTTTTATGTGGCTTCTCTAAATTTCCTCTGTGAAAATATCTGAATTTAACTGAACTGAAAGCTATTATACCTCTATGAACCTAACATCAATTTATAGAAGTATGTGTAGAACTATAGATTTGATATGGTACAAATGTGCAATCTGAACATTTCATGTGAGAAAAATTTTCAAATATGAAATATAACACTCGCTGTAATTGCACAGTAAGTCAAATCTTTAGTTTAGTGAAACATGTCTCATACAGTTTCATCTTGTTTTTATCTTTGTAAGTGTGTTTTGACAATTAATATTACCATTCTGTAGCTCACCAGGTGAGACCGCTGTTCAGAGGCTCAACCGTTAAAAGTTCCATCCCTGCTTCCAGCTTTTAAAGTCATACACCCGAATGTTAAAATGGAAGCTGTAAGAAACTTTAATAAGCCTGACAGACTGGGTAGCTCAGTGTGCCAGAAGGCAGACTCGAAGTGAGAAAATCTTTGTGAGTTTAATCTTGCTTATGCTCACATAATCAGAGTATGTATTCTTATATACTTTTCATCAAGCACCCTGAGAGAGGAGTGAAAAGTTCTAAGCATCTGCACTACCTCTGTCTGACGTAGAGCTCAGGTTGTTAAGGCGCTGTACAGAAAGAATAGTGTCATGAGTTAAAGCCTCTGAGTTTTTGAAATCCAAAAAGTTTTCAATGGCTCTTGAGGTAACACACTGGGTTGGACATTTACAAGCCCTAGGTTCAATCCCTGCTTCAACATTAAAACTTGGAGAGTTTTAAAATCAATGATATGGAGAGGACTTGTGGCAAAGGTGGGTAGTTGATGCTGGTTTTCAATCTATCTTTTGACATTCAAAAGGTCTCTGGTCACTCAAAAGAGGTCATACTATAGTATGTCGCTCAAAAAAAGTCATACTATAGTATGTCGCTCAAAAAAGGTCATACTATAGTATGTCGCTCAAAAAAGGTCATACTATAGTATGTCGCTCAAAAAAGGTCATACTATAGTATGTCGCTCAAAAAAAGTCATACTATAGTATGTCGCTCAAAAAAGGTCATACTATAGTATGTCGCTCAAAAAAGGTCATACTATACTATGTCGCTCAAAAAGGTCATACTAAAGTATGTCGCTCAAAAAAGGTCATACTATAGAATGTCGCTCAAAAAAGGTCATACTATAGTATGTCGCTCAAAAAAGGTCATACTATACTATGTCGCTCAAAAAGGTCATAGTATAGTATGTCGCTCAAAAAAGCTCAAAAGAGGTCATACTATAGTATGTCGCTCAAAAAAAGTCATACTATAGTATGTCGCTCAAAAAAGGTCATACTATAGTATGTCGCTCAAAAAAGGTCATACTATAGTATGTCGCTCAAAAAAGGTCATACTATAGTTTGTCGCTCAAAAAAGGTCATACTATAGTATGTCGCTTCAAAAAGGTCAAAAAAGGTCATACTATAGTATGTTGTTCAAAAAAGCTCAAAAGAGGTCATACTATAGTATGTCGCTCAAAAAAGGTCATACTATAGTATGTCGCTCCAAAAAAGTCATACTATAGTATGTCGCTCAAAAAAGGTCATACTATAGTTTGTCGCTCAAAAAAGGTCATACTATAGTATGTCGCTCCAAAAAAGTCATACTATAGTATGTCGCTCAAAAAAGGTCATACTATAGTATGTCGCTCAAAAAAGGTCATACTATACTATGTCGCTCAAAAAAGGTCATACTATAGTTTGTCGCTCAAAAAAGGTCATACTATAGTATGTCGCTCCAAAAAGGTCATACTATAGTATGTCGCTTCAAAAAGGTCAAAAAAGGTCATACTATAGTATGTTGTTCAAAAAAGCTCAAAAGAGGTCATACTATAGTATGTCGCTCAAAAAAAGTCATACTATAGTATGTCGCTCAAAAAAGGTCATACTATAGTATGTCGCTCAAAAAAGGTCATACTATACTATGTCGCTCAAAAAAGGTCATACTATAGTTTGTCGCTCAAAAAAGGTCATACTATACTATGTCGCTCAAAAAAGGTCATACTATAGTTTGTCGCTCAAAAAAGGTCATACTATAGTATGTCGCTCAAAAAAGGTCATACTATAGTATGTTGTTCAAAAAAGCTCAAAAGAGGTCATACTATAGTTTGTTGCTCAAAAAAGGTCATACTATAGTATGTCGCTCAAAAAAGGTCATACTATAGTTTGTCGCTCAAAAAAGGTCATACTATAGTTTGTCGCTCAAAAAAGGTCATACTATAGTATGTCGCTCAAAAAAGGTCATACTATAGTATGTCGCTCAAAAAAGGTCATACTATAGTTTGTCGCTCAAAAAAGGTCATACTATAGTATGTCGCTCAAAAAAGGTCATACTATACTATGTCGCTCAAAAAAGGTCATACTATACTATGTCGCTCAAAAAAGGTCATACTATAGTATGTCGCTCAAAAAAGGTCATACTATACTATGTCGCTCAAAAAAGGTCATACTATAGTATGTCGCTCAAAAAAGGTCATACTATACTATGTCGCTCAAAAAAGGTCATACTATAGTATGTCGCTCAAAAAAAGTCATACTATAGTATGTCGCTCAAAAAAGGTCATACTATAGTATGTCGCTCAAAAAAGGTCATACTATACTATGTCGCTCAAAAAGGTCATACTAAAGTATGTCGCTCAAAAAAGGTCATACTATAGAATGTCGCTCAAAAAAGGTCATACTATAGTATGTCGCTCAAAAAAGGTCATACTATACTATGTCGCTCAAAAAGGTCATAGTATAGTATGTCGCTCAAAAAAGCTCAAAAGAGGTCATACTATAGTATGTCGCTCAAAAAAAGTCATACTATAGTATGTCGCTCAAAAAAGGTCATACTATAGTATGTCGCTCAAAAAAGGTCATACTATACTATGTCGCTCAAAAAAGGTCATACTATAGTTTGTCGCTCAAAAAAGGTCATACTATAGTATGTCGCTTCAAAAAGGTCAAAAAAGGTCATACTATAGTATGTTGTTCAAAAAAGCTCAAAAGAGGTCATACTATAGTATGTCGCTCAAAAAAGGTCATACTATAGTATGTCGCTCCAAAAAAGTCATACTATAGTATGTCGCCCAAAAAAGGTCATACTATAGTATGTCGCTCAAAAAAGGTCATACTATACTATGTCGCTCAAAAAAGGTCATACTATAGTTTGTCGCTCAAAAAAGGTCATACTATAGTATGTCGCTCCAAAAAGGTCATACTATAGTATGTCGCTTCAAAAAGGTCAAAAAAGGTCATACTATAGTATGTCGCTCAAAAAAGGTCATACTATAGTATGTCGCTCAAAAAAGGTCATACTATAGTTTGTCGCTCAAAAAAGGTCATACTATAGTATGTCGCTCAAAAAAGGTCATACTATAGTACGCGCTTCAAAAAGGTCAAAAAAGGTCATAGTATAGTATGTCGCTCAAAAAAGCTCAAAAGAGGTCATACTATAGTATGTCGCTCAAAAAAGGTCATACTATAGTATGTCGCTCAAAAAAGGTCATACTATAGTTTGTCGCTCAAAAAAGGTCATACTATAGTATGTCGCTCAAAAAAGGTCATACTATAGTTTGTCGCTCAAAAAAGGTCATACTATAGTATGTCGCTCAAAAAAGGTCATACTATAGTATGTCGCTCAAAAAAGGTCATACTATAGTATGTCGCTCAAAAAAGGTCATACTATAGTTTGTCGCTCAAAAAAGGTCATACTATAGTATGTCGCTCAAAAAAGGTCATACTATAGTATGTCGCTCAAAAAAGGTCATACTATAGTTTGTCGCTCAAAAAAGGTCATACTATAGTATGTCGCTTCAAAAAGGTCAAAAAAGGTCATACTATAGTATGTTGTTCAAAAAAGCTCAAAAGAGGTCATACTATAGTATGTCGCTCAAAAAAGGTCATACTATAGTATGTCGCTCCAAAAAAGTCATACTATAGTATGTCGCTCAAAAAAGGTCATACTATAGTTTGTCGCTCAAAAAAGGTCATACTATAGTATGTCGCTCCAAAAAAGTCATACTATAGTATGTCGCTCAAAAAAGGTCATACTATAGTATGTCGCTCAAAAAAGGTCATACTATACTATGTCGCTCAAAAAAGGTCATACTATAGTTTGTCGCTCAAAAAAGGTCATACTATAGTATGTCGCTCCAAAAAGGTCATACTATAGTATGTCGCTTCAAAAAGGTCAAAAAAGGTCATACTATAGTATGTTGTTCAAAAAAGCTCAAAAGAGGTCATACTATAGTATGTCGCTCAAAAAAAGTCATACTATAGTATGTCGCTCAAAAAAGGTCATACTATACTATGTCGCTCAAAAAAGGTCATACTATAGTTTGTCGCTCAAAAAAGGTCATACTATACTATGTCGCTCAAAAAAGGTCATACTATAGTATGTTGTTCAAAAAAGCTCAAAAGAGGTCATACTATAGTTTGTTGCTCAAAAAAGGTCATACTATAGTATGTCGCTCAAAAAAGGTCATACTATAGTTTGTCGCTCAAAAAAGGTCATACTATAGTTTGTCGCTCAAAAAAGGTCATACTATAGTATGTCGCTCAAAAAAGGTCATACTATAGTATGTCGCTCAAAAAAGGTCATACTATAGTTTGTCGCTCAAAAAAGGTCATACTATAGTATGTCGCTCAAAAAAGGTCATACTATACTATGTCGCTCAAAAAAGGTCATACTATACTATGTCGCTCAAAAAAGGTCATACTATAGTATGTCGCTCAAAAAAGGTCATACTATACTATGTCGCTCAAAAAAGGTCATACTATAGTATGTCGCTCAAAAAAGGTCATACTATACTATGTCGCTCAAAAAAGGTCATTCTATAGTATGTCGCTCAAAAAAAGTCATACTATAGTATGTCGCTCAAAAAAGGTCATACTATAGTATGTCGCTCAAAAAAGGTCATACTATACTATGTCGCTCAAAAAGGTCATACTAAAGTATGTCGCTCAAAAAAGGTCATACTATAGAATGTCGCTCAAAAAAGGTCATACTATAGTATGTCGCTCAAAAAAGGTCATACTATACTATGTCGCTCAAAAAGGTCATAGTATAGTATGTCGCTCAAAAAAGCTCAAAAGAGGTCATACTATAGTATGTCGCTCAAAAAAAGTCATACTATAGTATGTCGCTCAAAAAAGGTCATACTATAGTATGTCGCTCAAAAAAGGTCATACTATACTATGTCGCTCAAAAAAGGTCATACTATAGTTTGTCGCTCAAAAAAGGTCATACTATAGTATGTCGCTTCAAAAAGGTCAAAAAAGGTCATACTATAGTATGTTGTTCAAAAAAGCTCAAAAGAGGTCATACTATAGTATGTCGCTCAAAAAAGGTCATACTATAGTATGTCGCTCCAAAAAAGTCATACTATAGTATGTCGCTCAAAAAAGGTCATACTATAGTTTGTCGCTCAAAAAAGGTCATACTATAGTATGTCGCTCCAAAAAAGTCATACTATAGTATGTCGCTCAAAAAAGGTCATACTATAGTATGTCGCTCAAAAAAGGTCATACTATACTATGTCGCTCAAAAAAGGTCATACTATAGTTTGTCGCTCAAAAAAGGTCATACTATAGTATGTCGCTCCAAAAAGGTCATACTATAGTATGTCGCTTCAAAAAGGTCAAAAAAGGTCATACTATAGTATGTCGCTCAAAAAAGGTCATACTATAGTATGTCGCTCAAAAAAGGTCATACTATAGTTTGTCGCTCAAAAAAGGTCATACTATAGTATGTCGCTCAAAAAAGGTCATACTATAGTACGCGCTTCAAAAAGGTCAAAAAAGGTCATAGTATAGTATGTCGCTCAAAAAAGCTCAAAAGAGGTCATACTATAGTATGTCGCTCAAAAAAGGTCATACTATAGTATGTCGCTCAAAAAAGGTCATACTATAGTTTGTCGCTCAAAAAAGGTCATACTATAGTATGTCGCTCAAAAAAGGTCATACTATAGTTTGTCGCTCAAAAAAGGTCATACTATAGTATGTCGCTCAAAAAAGGTCATACTATAGTATGTCGCTCAAAAAAGGTCATACTATAGTATGTCGCTCAAAAAAGGTCATACTATAGTTTGTCGCTCAAAAAAGGTCATACTATAGTATGTCGCTCAAAAAAGGTCATACTATAGTATGTCGCTCAAAAAAGGTCATACTATAGTTTGTCGCTCAAAAAAGGTCATACTATAGTATGTCGCTCAAAAAAGGTCATACTATAGTATGTCGCTTCAAAAAGGTCAAAAAAGGTCATAGTATAGTATGTCGCTCAAAAAAGCTCAAAAGAGGTCATACTATAGTATGTCGCTCAACAAAGGTCATACTATAGTATGTCGCTTCAAAAAGGTCAAAAAAGGTCATAGTATAGTATGTCGCTCAAAAAAGCTCAAAAGAGGTCATACTATAGTATGTCGCTCAAAAAAGGTCATACTATAGTATGTCGCTCAAAAAAGGTCATACTATAGTTTGTCGCTCAAAAAGGTCATACTATAGTATGTCGCTCAAAAAAGGTCATACTATAGTATGTCGCTTCAAAAAGGTCAAAAAAGGTCATACTATAGTATGTCGCTTCAAAAAGGTCATACTACAGTATGTCGCTTAAAAACGATCATACTATAGTATGTTGCTCAAAAAAGGTCATACTATAGTATGTCGCTTCAAAAAGGTCCAAAAAGGTCATACTATAGTATGTTGTTCAAAAAAGGTCATACTATAGTATGTCCTTCAAAAAAAGTCATACAATAGTATGTCGCTCAAAGAAGGTCCTACTATAGCATGTCACTAAAAAACGATCATACTATACAATGTCTTTCAAAAAAGGTCATACTATAGTATGTCTTTCAAAAAAGGTCATACTATAGTATGTCGCTCAAAAAAGGTCATACTATAGTATGTCCTTCAAAAAAGGTCATACTATAGTATGTCGCTCAAAAAAGGTCAAAAAAGGTCATACTATAGTATGTCGTTTAAAAAAGGTCAAAAAAGGTCATACTATAGTATGTCGCTTCAAAAAGGTCATACTATAGTATGTCCTTCAAAAAAAGTCATACTATAGTATGTCGCTTCAAAAAGGTCATACTATAGTATGTTGCTTAAAAACGATCATACTATAGTATGTTGCTCAAAAAAGGTCATACTATAGTATGTCGCTTCAAAAAGGTCAAAAAAGGTCATACTATAGTATGTTGTTCAAAAAAGGTCATACTATAGTATGTCCTTCAAAAAAAGTCTTACTATACTATGGCGCTTCAAAAAGGTCAAAAAAGGTCATACTATAGTATGTCGCTCAAAAAAGGTCATACTATAGTATGTTGTTCAAAAAAGGTCATACTATAATATGTCCTTCAAAAAAAGTCATACAATAGTATGTCGCTCAAAAAAGGTCATACTATAGTATGTCGCTCAAAAAAGGTCAAAAAAGGTCATACTATAGTATGTCCTTCAAAAAAGGTCATACTATAGTATGTCGCTCAAAAAAGGTCATACTATAGTATGTCACTTAAAAAAGGTCGTACTATAGTTTGTCACTTAAAAAAGGTCATATTATAGTATGTCGCTCAAAAACGGTCATACTATACTATGTCGCTTTAAAAAAGGTCATACTATAGTATGTCACTCAAAATAGGTCATACTATACTATGTCGCTCAAAAAAGGTCATACTATAGTATGTCCTTCAAAAAAAGTCATACTATAGTATGTCGCTTCAAAAAGGTCATACTATAGTATGTCCTTCAAAAAAAGTCATACTATAGTATGTCGCTTAAAAACGATCATACTATAGTATGTTGCTCAAAAAAGGTCATACTATAGTATGTCGCTTCAAAAAGGTCAAAAAAGGTCATACTATAGTATGTCCTTCAAAAAGGTCATACTACAGTATGTCGCTTAAAAACGATCATACTATAGTATGTTGCTCAAAAAAGGTCATACTATAGTATGTCGCTTCAAAAAGGTCCAAAAAGGTCATACTATAGTATGTCGCTCAAAAAAGGTCATACTATAGTATGTCGCTCAAAAAAGGTCAAAAAAGGTCATACTATAGTATGTTGCTCAAAAAAGGTCAAAAAAGGTCATACTATAGTATGTCACTCAAAAAAGGTCAAAATAGGTCATACTATACTATGTCGCTCAAAAAAGGTCATATTATAGTATGTCACTTAAAAAAGGTCGTACTATAGTTTGTCACTTAAAAAAGGTCATATTATAGTATGTCGCTCAAAAACGGTCATACTATACTATGTCGCTTCAAAAAGGTCAAAAAAGGTCATACTATAGTATGTTGTTCAAAAAAGGTCATACTATAGTATGTCCTTCAAAAAAAGTCTTACTATACTATGTCGCTTCAAAAAGGTCAAAAAAGGTCATACTATAGTATGTTGTTCAAAAAAGGTCATACTATAGTATGTCCTTCAAAAAAAGTCATACAATAGTATGTCGCTCAAAAACGATCATACTATACAATGTCGCTCAAAAAAGGTCATACTATAGTATGTCCTTCAAAAAAAGTCATACTATAGTATGTCGCTCAAAAAAGGTCAAAAAAGGTCATACTATAGTATGTTGCTCAAAAAAGGTCATACTATAGTATGTCGCTCAAAAAAAGTCTTACTATACTATGTCGCTCAAAAAAGCTCAAAAAAGGTCATACTCTAGTATGTCGCTCAAAAACGGTCATACTATAGTATGTCGCTCAAAAAAGGTCAAAAAAGGTCATACTATAGTATGTCCTTCAAAAAAGGTCATACTATAGTATGTCGCTCAAAAAAGGTCATACTATAGTATGTCACTTAAAAAAGGTCATACTATAGTATGTCACTTAAAAAAGGTCATATTATAGTATGTCGCTCAAAAAAGGTCATACTATAGTATGTCCTTCAAAAAAAGTCATACTATAGTATGTCGCTTCAAAAAGGTCATACTATAGTATGTCCTTCAAAAAAAGTCATACTATAGTATGTCGCTTCAAAAGGGTCATACTATAGTATGTCGCTTAAAAACGATCATACTATAGTATGTTGCTCAAAAAAGGTCATACTATAGTATGTCGCTTCAAAAAGGTCAAAAAAGGTCATACTATAGTATGTCCTTCAAAAAAAGTCTTACTATACTATGGCGCTTCAAAAAGGTCAAAAAAGGTCATACTATAGTATGTCGCTCAAAAAAGGTCATACTATAGTATGTTGTTCAAAAAAGGTCATACTATAGTATGTCCTTCAAAAAAAGTCATACAATAGTATGTCGCTCAAAAAAGGTCATACTATAGTATGTCGCTCAAAAAAGGTCATACTATAGTATGTCACTCAAAAAAGGTCAAAAAAGGTCATACTATAGTATGTCGCTCAAAAAAGGTCATACTATAGTATGTCGCTCAACAAAGGTCAAAAAAGGTCATACTATAGTATGTCGCTCAAAAAAGGTCAAAAAAGGTCATACTATAGTATGTCACTCAAAAAAGGTCAAAATAGGTCATACTATACTATGTCGCTCAAAAAAGGTCATACTATAGTATGTCACTTAAAAACGGTCGTACTATAGTTTGTCACTTAAAAAAGGTCATATTATAGTATGTCGCTCAAAAACGGTCATACTATACTATGTCGCTTCAAAAAGGTCAAAAAAGGTCATACTATAGTATGTTGTTCAAAAAAGGTCATACTATAGTATGTCCTTCAAAAAAAGTCTTACTATACTATGTCGCTTCAAAAAGGTCAAAAAAGGTCATACTATAGTATGTTGTTCAAAAAAGGTCATACTATAGTATGTCCTTCAAAAAAAGTCATACAATAGTATGTCGCTCAAAAACGATCATACTATACAATGTCGCTCAAAAAAGGTCATACTATAGTATGTCCTTCAAAAAAAGTCATACTATAGTATGTTGCTCAAAAAAGGTCATACTATAGTATGTCGCTCAAAAAAAGTCTTACTATACTATGTCGCTCAAAAAAGCTCAAAAAAGGTCATACTCTAGTATGTCGCTCAAAAACGGTCATACTATAGTATGTTGCTAAAAAAAGGTCATACTATAGTGCTCAAGAAAGGCCAACTTCAGTAATCTGCGAGCAATGAAGGTCCACCCTACAGGGTTGAACCCACCGCTGCATTGGTGATGACCACAAACTTACTGACTCTGCCAGAAGTCCTGACAGGTATGGGTATTTTCTCCTCGTGCATTTATCATCTTCATTTCAGATGTTGGCCTTCTAAATTCAAAGGCTAAGAATATCAAGAGGAAGATTTGAACCAGCATGACCAGCATTCAGGGTCAGCCGTCTAACCAACTTCGCCACCAACATTCTGGATTCTATGTTTAGTGTCTCTACAGGTCATATTGTAGTGTGTCGCTCAAAAAAGGTCATGCTATAGTATTTCACTTAAAATAGGTCACACTATAGTATGTCGCTCAAAAAAGGTCATACTATAGTATGTCGCTCAAAAAAGGTCAAAAAAGGTCATACTACAGTATGTCGCTCAAAAAAGGTCATACTATACTATGTCGCTCAAAAAAGGTCATACTATAGTATGTCGCTCAAAAAAGGTCAAAAAAGGTCATACTATAGTATGTCACTCAAAAAATGTCAAAATAGGTCATACTATACTATGTCGCTCAAAAAAGGTCATACTATAGTTTGTCGCTCAAAAAAGGTCAAAATAGGTCATACTATACTATGTCGCTCAAAAAAGGTCATACTATAGTATGTCGCTCAAAAAGGGTCATACTATAGTATGTCACTTAAAAAAGGTCGTACTATAGTTTGTCACTTAAAAAAGGTCATACTATAGTTTGTCGCTCAAAAACGGTCATACTATAGTATGTCCTTCAAAAAAAGTCATACTATAGTATGTCGCTCAAAAAAGGTCATACTATACTATGTCGCTTCAAAAAGGTCATACTATAGTATGTCGCTTCAAAAAGGTCAAAAAAGGTCATACTATAGTATGTTGTTCAAAAAAGGTCATACTATAGTATGTCCTTCAAAAAAAGTCATACAATAGTATGCCGCTCAAAAAAAGTCAAAAAAGGTCATACTATAGTATGTTGCTCAAAAAAGGTCATACTATACTATGTCGATCAAAAACGGTCATACTATAGTATGTCGCTCAAAAAAGGTCATACTATACAATGTCTTTCAAAAAAGGTCATACTATACTATGTTGCTCAAAAACGGTCATACTATACTATGTCGCTCAAAAAAGGTCAAAAAAGGTCATACTATAGTATGTCGCTCAAAAAAGGTCATACTATAGTATGTCGCTCAAAAAAGGTCATACTATAGTATGTCGCTCAAAGAAGGTCATACTATACTATGTCGCTCAAAAAAGGTCATACTATACTATGTCGCTCAAAAGAGGTCATACTATAGTATGTCGCTCAAAAAAGGTCATACTATAGTATGTCGCTCAACAAAGGTCATACTATAGTATGTCGCTTCAAAAAGGTCATACTATAGTATGTCGCTTAAAAACGATCATACTATAGTATGTTGCTCAAAAAAGGTCATACTATAGTATGTCCTTCAAAAAAAGTCATACAATAGTATGTCGCTCAAAAAAGGTCATACTATAGTATGTTGTTCAAAAAAGGTCATACTATAGTATGTCCTTCAAAAAAAGTCTTACTATAGTATGTCGCTTCAAAAAGGTCAAAAAAGGTCATACTATAGTATGTTGTTCAAAAAAGGTAATACTATAGTATGTCCTTCGAAAAAAGTCATACAATAGTATGTCGCTCAAAAAAGGTTATACTATAGTATGTCACTCAAAAAAGGTCATACTATAGTATGTCCTTCAAAAAAAGTCATATTATAGTATGTCGCTCAAAAAAGGTCATACTATAGTATGTCCTTCAAAAAAAGTCATACTATAGTATGTCACTCAAAAACGATCATACTATACAATGTCTTTCAAAAAAAGGTCATACTATAGTATGTCGCTCAAAAAAGGTCATACTATAGTATGTCGCTCAAAAAAGGTCAAAAAAGGTCATACTATAGTATGTCGTTAAAAAAAGGTCAAAAAAGGTCATACTATAGTATGTCGCTCAAAAAAGGTCATACTATAGTATGTCACTCAAAATAGGTCATACTATAGTATGTCACTTAAAAAAGGTCATACTATAGTATGTCGCTTCAAAAAGGTCATACTATAGTATGTCGCTTAAAAACGATCATACTATAGTATGTTGCCCAAAAAAGGTCATACTATAGTATGTCCTTCAAAAAAAGTCTTACTATACTATGTCGCTTCAAAAAGGTCAAAAAAGGTCATACTATACTATGTCGCTTCAAAAAGGTCAAAGAAGGTCATACTATAGTATGTCGCTCAAAAAAGGTCATACTATAGTATGTCACTTAAAAAAGGTCATACTATAGTATGTCACTTAAAAAAGGTCATATTATAGTATGTCGCTCAAAAAAGGTCATACTATACTATGTCGCTTCAAAAAGGTCATACTATAGTATGTCGCTTCAAAAAGGTCAAAGAAGGTCATACTATAGTATGTTGTTCAAAAAAGGTCATCGTATAGTATGTCCTTCAAAAAAGGTCATACTATAGTATGTCGCTCAAAAAAGGTCATACTATACTATGTCGCTCAAAAAAGGTCATACTATAGTATGTCGCTCAAAAAAGGTCATACTATAGTGTGTCGCTCAAAAGAGGTCATACTATAATATGTCGCTCAAAGAAGGTCATACTATACTATGTCGCTCAAAAAAGGTCATACTATACTATGTCGCTCAAAAAAGGTCATACTATAGTATGTCACTTAAAAAAGGTCGTACTATAGTTTGTCACTTAAAAAAGGTCATACTGTACTATGTCCCTCAAAAAAAGGTCATACTATACTATGTCGCTCAAAAAAGGTCATACTATACTATGTCCCTCAAAAAAAAGGTCATAGTATACTATGTCGCTCAAAAGAGGTCATACTATAGTATGTCACTTAAAAAAGGTCGTACTATAGTTTGTCACTTAAAAAAGGTCATACTATAGTTTGTCGCTCAAAAACGGTCATACTATAGTATGTCCTTCAAAAAAAGTCATACTATAGTATGTCGCTCAAAAAAAAGGTCATAGTATACTATGTCGCTCAAAAAAGGTCATACTATAGTATGTCGCTCAAAAAAGGTCAAAAAAGGTCAAACTATACTATGTTACTCAAAAGAAGTCATACTATAGTATGTCGCTCAAAAAAGCTCAAAAGAGGTCATACTATAGTATGTCGCTCAAAAAAAGGACAACTTCAGTAAACTGCGAGCAATGAAGGTCCACCCTACAGGGTTGAACCCACCGCTGCATTGGTGATGACCACAAACTTACTGACTCTGCCAGAAGTCCCGACAGGTGTGGGTATTTTCTCCTCGCGCATTTATCATCTTCATTTCAGATGTTGGCCTTCTAAATTCAAAGGCTAAGAACATTAAGAGGAAGATTTGAACCAGCATGACCAGACTTCAGGGTCAGCCAGCTAAACACCTGCGCCACAAGTATTAGGGATATGAAGTCATGTTCTCCATCTTTCTTTCGGATGTGTTGCTCAAAAAAATGTCATACCATACTATGCCGCTCAAAAAAGGTATTACTATACTATGTGGTTAAAAAAAAGGTCATACCATAGTATGTCACTTAAAAAAGGTCATCTTCCTTTTAGATGTTGGCCTTTTAAATTCAGAGGCTAAGAATATCAAGAGCAAGATTCAAATCAGCATCACTGGTGTACATACACACACACATTTCACATAAAATAATTTTATGCCAAAATTAGATTTGTATTATATATATATGTATATATATATATATATATATATATATATACATATATATATGTATATACATATAGATGGTGAGCCCTGGTTTAAAGTCGTGAGTGATAGATGATGTCAGTTAATCTAATAATACAAAAAAGTAATGGGTAAATGTAATGATTAGTTTAATGCGTTTATGCATTTACATAAGTGCCACACTAAAGCCTAATGCTATGATTTTTCATTTTTCCATTGAGAAACTGATGTAGCAACAAGGCAGTGATGTATAAAGTACTGCTGTTCATGTTTAATCAGCTTAAGGGCAGATTTGTGGTCATCTAGTCATTCATTCATGAAATGCATGTCTTGGCGTTCTCGTTTTCACCGCATGGAGGCATGCTCGCTCTCCTGGTTGCAGCTCCGTGTGTGTCTGTGTGTGTGTGTGTGTGTGTGTGTGACGTAAGGCACTCACCCCCCTCCCCCTCGCAGATGACTCACAGCCGATGCAGTAGCTCTCGTGATGAACCACTAGATGGTATCAATAGTGCACAGGATATTGTGTTTCCTATCTCGATAAGGCGGCAGATCATAAAAACGCAGTAAATGCTGTTCCATGTACCTCACAGCACGTGTATCAGGAATGCAAACTCGAATGTTAAAAGAGAATTTTAAAATTACTTTCAGATAAACCTGCCAGATAGCAATGCAATGAGATAATTTTTCATGCGTATATTGTGTTGCGCCTCTTGTTTAATGAATATAACCTGGCCTATGATCAGCGTGTTTTTTATTACATTAGATCAATGAAAAGCCTTTTACTCACACATGCAGAGAAGCCTGAATAGAGAGGAAGCTCTGCTCCCATCTGTCTTATCTCTGAATGCTTGCCACCGTACATCTGTACATGACAGGAGTGTGTTTGTGCGTCCGCCGGCTACACATGAAAGCACTCAAAAGCAGCACTTGACACGCAAAAAAAAGGGGAAAAAGGGAGAGGAAGAAAAGTGAGTTTGTGCAGCAGAGGCGTTTCATCTCTTTCCTCTGAGAGAGCTACCACGGGCTCACGTTTGGAGCACATTATGTAACCAGTGTTAAGTGGAGCAGTCAGGTGACCACCGCTGTCATGCAAGCGGAGCCTGCTAACATCAAATACAAATACAATACAATACAAACTATTATCACATGATTTGTTGATGTAGTTCATGTGAAATTCAGATTTTGAGGCATTCTAGTTACACAGAGGTTCATGCACTACAAGGTCATCCTTCCCCTTTAACTGGCGTCCATACTGGATCCAGAAAGTCCACAAAATGACTTAAAAGTGTTGTTGGCAGGAAACACTTTGTGCATTGTTTGACCTCTCTGTCAGACATTATTTCCCTCATCCATCACTGTCTTTTGTGGATGTAGGCTGGTTAGTTCTTTATCGTAATAAAGGCCGAGGGCAGGACCAACACCTCTATACTTCCTGGAAGACAATTCAACTGGAACAGTAATCTTGATGTGGGTATGAGGGGCTGTGTGTGTGTGTGTGTGTGGTTGGTGGTGATGTCTTTAAACTCTTATGTCATGTTGTAGTGTTTCCTGTTGGACGCAGGTGTTGAAATGGTAGTGCAGCGTAGTGAGGCGGTGGTGTTACGGTGCCTGTCGTTGTGTGTCGGTCGAAGGCATTTGTGTGTGCGCAGGTTTAGCTCTATATTCCTCATTCTGTGTTAATCCTGATGCTCTGCACATCTGTGTCCCCCCCCCCACTCACGTGTGCAGACAGATGAGCTGAATGGCTGGATTCCCACTGCACACATCTCGCCCACAACCCCCCCCCCCTGTTCCCCGCCTCACAACACACACACTCGCACTCTTTCTTTTTCTTATTTCTTCTCATTCACGGTTCCCTCGCATTTATATATCAGTAGTGCTCCATGGGAAACGTGGTTACAACATGCTTTTGGATTTTCTATTGTCAGCGTGTTACACAGCACTGGTTTCCTTGATACACCTCACCTCAGAAATAAAATGAAAATTGAGGAAGGGAGCACTTTAAGGGGTTTGTCCAAGCTGATAATGTATATATATATATATATCTGTAGTCTGACACCAAACATAGTTGACATGTGCTTCAATAAAACTCTGCAATCTTTGTTTTTCCTTTTAATCATTTACTTATAGATTTCTTATTTTTAAGTATATAAATAAAAACATGTGAGCCTGGCAAACATGGTCAAAGACTAATGTGTCAATTATCTAACAAGCACATTCAGCATATTACATTTTAACCTGGTTAAATGTCCCATATCATTCACTGTCCTGGGTTTTATTTGAGGTTTTGATACCCCTAACATGATGTATTTGTTTTTTTAGTGTACAAAAAAATCAACTCAATACAGTTAAATGAGCTCTTTCCAGCACCTGTCTGGACCTTCAGAAAGCACAGGTGACTTATGGTCTGTGTCATAAATATTTATGAGTCTTTCTTCTGATTTTCACTCGAAAGACTGGAAAAAAGTGACATTGGCGGCAGGTGGGCTGTGCTGGGAGCCTCCACGGGTGGAGGTCAAGGAAGAACAGGCGGGCCATGAAACAGCACACTTTCAAAATCAAGGCTTTGTGCATTTCTCCTTATCTAGAGTATTAAAAACAACATGAAATTGCAGTACATTCCAGCTAAATATACAGTTTTCACAACTTTGTTTCTAATAAACAAGGGTGTCAATTTTTTCTTTAAGCTTGGGCATATCGTATTAAACAGGGGTTCTTAACTTCTTTCATTCTGGTGAATTTCTATGCTTTTGGTGTAAAGAAAAATATGATACATATCTATATCTCTCTATATATAAAAGATAATATCATACAATGCAGTAAGGCTTCCATTATATCTTGTTTTCAAATATTGATTTTCCTGTACATCTTTTAGAGAGAACCTTTCTCATGTAATATCATCCTTGCTGAGTCAAGGCTGGCAAGTCAAGTTTTTTTGTTTTAATTTTCAAAATAAGAGTCTATTTTGTATTTATATATATATGTATATAATTCTGCTATGACTTTAAATCATAAGCGATAAACTCCTCCCTCTTGAGTTGTTCTACTGTCATTTAAATAATGACAATATAGTAATATTATATAGACATAATAGATTCAAGATTTAAGAATAAGTACATTTAGTAGGATTCTTATCACTCCAAGTTTTTTAAGAGACATCACAATAGAAAAACAGATGTTTGTATTGTGTCTACTCGTGATTGCAAAAAAAAAATACAGGAAACATTGAAATCTATATGTTGAGCAACAATAATGTTAGTTGGGTATAAATAGTGCACTGTTTTACAATGATTCCCCTTGAAACTAAACTCTGTGATAATTCTGCTATGACTTTAAATCATAAGCGATAAACTCCTCCCTCTTGAGTTGTTCTGTCAATTTAAAATAAATGACAGTATAATGACACTATAATAACAGTAACTTTAAGACTAAGAAAATGGGTAAATTTAGTAGCATTTAAAAAATTAGATTTCACATTAGTGCAGTTTTTTAAGGAGACAATACCAATAGAAAAACAGATGTGTGCATTCTGTCTAATTGGGATACAGGAAGCATGGAAAACCCATTTATTTAGCAATTATATTGTTAATTGGGTATATATTATGCAGTGTTTTAGAATGATTCCCATTGAAACTAAACTCTGTGATAATTCTGCTATGACTTTAAATCATAAGCGATAAACTCCTCCTTCTTGACTTGTACTACTGTCAACTAAATAATTACATTATAATAATATTATAATGACATAATAGATTCAAGACTAAGAGAATGAGTACATTTAGTAGGATTCTTATCACTCCAAGTTTTTGCAAGATACATCCCAATAGAAAAACTGATGTGTGCTGTGGCTACTTGTGATTGCAAAAAATACAAGAAACATTGAAAACCCATATATTTAGAGATAATATCGTTAATTGGGTATATAATATGTAGTGTTTTGGAATGATTCCCATTGAAACTAAACTCTGTGATAATTCTGCTATGACTTTAAATCATAAGCGATAAACTCCTCCTTCTTGACTTGTTCTACTGTCAACTAAATAATGACACTATAATAATATTATAATGACATAATAGATTCAAGACTAAGAGAATGAGTACATTTAGTAGGATTGTTATCACTCCAAGTTTTTTAAGAGGCATTACAATAGAAAAACAGATAAGTGCTGTGGCTACTTGTGATTGCAAAAAAGAAAAATATAGGAAACATTGAAAACCCATAGATATAGAGATAATATCGTTAATCGGGTATATATTATGCAGTATTATACAATGATTCCCATTGAAACTAAACTCTGTGATAATTCTGCTATGACTTTAAATCATTAGCAATAAACTCCTCCCTCTTGAGTTTTTCTACTGTCATTTTAAAATAAATGAAAGTATAATAACAGTAACTTTAAGACTAAGAGAATGGGTAAGTTTAGTAGCATTTAAAAAATTGGATTGCACTTTAGTGCAGTTTTTTAAAGAGGCAATACAATAGAAAAACAGATGTGTGCATTTTGTCTAATTGTGACACAGGAAGCATTGAAAACCCATTTATTTAGAGATAATATTGTTGATTGGCTATATATTATGTAGTGTTTTACAATGATTCCAATGGAAATTAAACTCTGTGATAAATCTGCTATGACTTCAAATCATAAGCGATAAACTCTTCCCTCTTGACTTGTTCTTCTGTCAACTAAATAATGACATTATAATAATATTATAATGACATAGATTCAAGACTAAGAGAATGAGTACATTTAGTAGGATTCTTATCACTCCAAGCTTTTTAAGAGACATCACAATAGAAAAACTGATGTGTGCATTCTGTCTAAGTGGGATACAGGAAGCGTAGAAAAACCATATATTTAGAGATTATATCACAATAGACATAATAGATTCAAGAGAATTCTAAGAGAATAAGTACATTTTGTAGGATTCGTATCACTCCAAGTTTTTAAGAGAGATGTGTGCTGTGGCTACTTGTGATTGCAAAAAAAGAAAAATACAGGAAACATTGACAACCCATATATTTAGAGATAATATCGTTAATTGGGTATATATTATGTAGTGTTTTAAAATGATTCCCATTGAAACTAAACTCTGTGATAATTCTGCTATGACTTTAAATCATAAGCGATAAACTCCTCCCTCTTGAGTTGTTCTACTGTCAACTAACAAAAAAAAAACAGCCTCCCCATGCATCGGAATGGTGAGCGGAGAACGCGCATGGAGGAGCCCGCTGGAGTAGTTGAAGTTGACGGGAGAGCTCATCGCCTGCGAAACGTTCCCGGTTCTCCCGGTTGGACTCGCGCGGGATCGCGGCGCGGACGCGGCTCCGGTCGAGTCCCGGCCGGCGGCTCGCTGATGGAAACCGAGCGGGGCACGAACAAAAAAAAAAGGGGGAAATCTCTTCGCCCGAGAAGCAGAAGCGCCATGCACTGGCGGCGGGGCAACATTTAGCAAAAAAAAAAAAAAAAAAAAAAAGCGCCTCCTTCTTTTTCCTCCTTCTACTTCTTCTTCTTTGTTTCTGAAAAAAGTAAAAATGTAGTTTTATCGTCGCGGGGTCTCCGAGAACCATGTAGAAAGTGTTCGCTGGCTGTTACTAGTATGATATTGAGTCCGATATGTCTGATGTGACGCCGAGTAAAAGCGTGGAATGGCTGCAACTCGAGTTAGAGTCCGGAGCCGCGTCCCTGCTGCTGCTGGACTGCCGCTCGCACGAGCTCTACGAGTCCTCGCACGTCGAGACCGCCATAAACCTGGCCATACCGGGGCTGATGCTGCGCAGGTTCCGGAAGGGCAACATACCGATCCGCACCATCATCCCGAGCCACGAGGACAAGGAGAAGTTCGTGCGGCGCTGCAAGACGGACACGGTGGTGCTGTACGACGAGTGCACCGCGGACTGGCAGCACGGCGGCGCCCCGGCGTCGGTGCTGGGGCTGCTGCTGCAGAAGCTGTGGGAGGACGGCTGCAAGGCGTTTTACCTGGAAGGTAAAAAAAAAAAGAGATAAAAGAGAAAGAGAGATAAAGGAAACGCGGTTTTAACGGTGTAACGCGGCTATAATAGCGCGACGTGATAGCGAAAAACGTGATAGCATCGTTATTTATAAGCGGTGGAAAATACGTTCTCATTTTTTTTTACTTTTTATTTTTTATTATTATTATTTTTTAAACATATTAACACCGAAAGTGTCACGTTTTGTTCTTGTTTAACGTCACATGTGTTTTTTTTTTTTTAATATTTATTTTTAAATTTCCGCGTCAACGCGCGTCCGGTGTTGTCGGTTCAAAAGTTTGTGTCACTGAGATTCTCAATTAAAATTCCAAAATGGCTGCGCCATGTTTTGCTGTGGCTGGAGCAGGCATGCATTTCATGAATGGTCTTTTTTTTTTTTTTTTTCTAAGAGGGGGGGGGGATTTGATGAGATAGAACGACACATAGATTTTCAGTTTTTTAATGTAAAAATAGCAGAAATTAAATATACAGCCAGTGCAACATTAACTTATTAAAAAGAACAATGTTTTTTAACCTATTTAGATCACATCCCTGGTCATATTGTTTACTTATATAACTTTATTTGCCCCCCCTCAAAAAAAGTATTGTCATATCATAATGTTTTTTATACCACGTGACACTTGTCATCTTGTAATTTCAACCTATAGCAACATTACATCCACCTGTCAATCAAGGTGATGAATGTAAAGCTGCTGCAAAACCTAGGAGTTTCATAGGTCCAATTAAGTTCCTACTAACAGTTTGTCCCATCTATATAAATTGTTTATACCTCATTGAAAATGCTGTTTCAGGTGGACTTTAGCTTAATGTTATTGGATGTTAATAATCAGTGTATAATGAAGTTTTAAAAGGAAAGAAAAAAAGAAAAGAGCATGTTTCGTGATACTATTTTTTTCATTCATCAGTTACATAATTTAGGAATGAAAGCATTCAAAACTAGTTCTACAGCTATGTTACAACAAGTGAATCAAACATAAGAAAGTGAGGCTCATTTATAATAATGAGACAATTACAAAACCTGTTCTTTCTAGAGCTGCAGAGATTTAAAGCTGTATTGAGATGATTTTTTTTTGTACTCGGAATCGTGTTGTTGATACCAAAGCGTAAAATAAAAGCCGAGTAAAGTGTTCAGATACGTGATGATCATCTGTTTTGTTTTGGCTCTTGTCCAGGTGGTTTCGTGAAGTTCCACACCGAGTACCCGGAACACTGTGAGACGCTCCTTGACAGCTCCTGTCCCAGCTCCTCTCCCCCCCTGTCCGTCCTGGGTTTCGGAAACCTCCGGATCAGCTCCGACTGCTCGGACGGGGAGTCCGACCGGGAGCCGAGCAGCGCCACGGAGTCCGAGGAGAGCCCCATCCCCAGCAATCAGCCGGCCTTCCCCGTCCAGATCCTGCCCTACCTCTACCTGGGCTGCGCCAAAGACTCCACCAACCTGGACGTGCTGGGCCAGTACAACATCAAGTACATCCTGAACGTCACGCCCAACCTCCCCAACATGTTCGAACACGACGGCCACTTCAGGTACAAGCAGATCCCCATTTCGGACCACTGGAGCCAGAACCTGTCCCAGTTCTTCCCAGAGGCCATATCGTTCATAGGTGAGTTGGTCAACGCCACGCTTAAAGGCGACACTCGCAATTTTCAGAGAAGAGATTCCAATAGCTGTCAGCAAGCTCCTGCGAACCCACATGGGCACAATCATCTCAAATCCTCTGTTCATTTTCCCACGTCATCATATGCACCGTTGCTCGGCCCCGTGACGCATCGACTTTGCCTCGGCGACCAAACTGGATTTTACCGCTTCTTTTTTCTAATGGTGTTGCATTACTCCCTGCCACGTTTCTTATTCCCAGCAATTGAGCGCTGACAACAGGTGCATCTTGCAGCCCGTGCATCCTCAATTCTGAGCGAAACTAAATATATTTTCTCACAGGGACGACTCCTCGCCTCAGCAATCATTTGTCAAGGATGTTTAAAACCACAGGGGGGGGGAAACTGAGTTTTTTACATAAGTTGCTGACCGGAAGCGGTTGGAGGGAGATATCAGGCTCGTTCAGAATGGGAAGTCTGTATGTGTTGGATTAGTCAGAGGAGGCCAGAGACAACATGACTAATACAGTGTTTTATTGTAAGGACAAATATCACAATAAAAAAAACAAATAAACAGACAATGATTGATTGAATAGCAGATGAGGCAAATTTGTGTTAAACGGCTAAATCGGTGTATTCACATGGCTTTGCCTTAATTGTCGCTCCTGCGTAGCAGCTCTGACATGTGGTGGGTGCTGGTGTCATCGTCGTTCATGAAGTTATTTATGTTTTGGCGCAGCGACAGAGAAGGGCGGATGGAATGGTGCGAGTTTTTTTAATGTTGTTATTTCCGCAAGCGATCGGCGGTTTACACTTCAAGACGTGACAAACATCCGACCCCCCCCCCCCTCCTTTAACCACTTGTGAAGGCTGCTATCCGCCGTTCTACGCTATCACTGAATCACTTCGATCTTGAGCAACATCGACAACACTAAAAAAAAATGAGCTTATCTTGCAAACAGGTTTCTTAATTTTCGTTTTTTCGATTCGCCCGTTTCCCCTGCCGCAGCTGCAAGCCGAAACCGCAGCGTCAGACTTGTTTGTTCGGTGGCTGCATGTGTTGTCAACTTAAGTTTCCACAGGGGTTTTAGAGGTTTGAACGAGGAAGGAGATGATTCCGCTCTCTTAGTTCTCATGGTTGTGTCTTCTCCCCACAGACGAGGCCCGGTCGAAGCAGTGCGGCATCCTGGTCCACTGCCTGGCGGGCATCAGCCGCTCGGTCACCGTCACCGTGGCGTACCTGATGCAGAGGCTCAACCTGTCCCTCAACGACGCCTACGACTTCGTCAAGCGGAAGAAGTCCAACATCTCGCCCAACTTCAACTTCATGGGCCAGCTCCTGGACTTCGAGCGGACGCTGGGGCTGCACAGCCCCTGCGACAACCGGACCGCCAGCGAGGAGCAGCTCTTCTTCACCACGCCGACCAACCACAACGTCTTCCAGCTGGACACGCTGGAATCCACATGAGGGTTGGGGCGTGGGGACGGCGGCCACACGCCGGACTAAGCTGACTCGGGCACTAAGTCAGTTACAGTATTCCCGCACCAAAAGAAACTGCACTGATCTCACGGAGCATGAAATGCAGAGATCCGGTGTCCAACGCCTTAATACCTAACACGAGGATGACTTTTTTGCTATCCACCATACATGGCATTAATGAATGGTCCATGTACAGCCATAATAGCAGGAACGTTTCATAACTTTTCTATTAAATCTCGGATTGTTGTCTGACTGTTATCTGTTATTCACCAGCTGTAAAAAAAAAAAAAAAAAAGTGGATGTTCATGTATTTCTTTGTATGGGTTGTAATTATTGCCTTGATGGTCTAAAAAGGAGTTTTTTTGGCCAATCAGAATGTTTTCTGGGGACCAATCCAAGATGGTACTCTAGCCGAGGGAAATAAGCTACTACAGTAATCCGGCCTTGAAATTATTGTCCAGATTTTATTCTTCTGATGACTGTTTGCAGCTCCCTAGCAGCAGAATATCTCCTCTACGACGTCTGGCACGCACCACCATGCTAGACAGTTCTTAAAACACAAGATTAGGTGGCCACTTCCTGCAAAAAATATCACAACATATTAATCAGAAACACTTCTGTGCATTCGATTGCTTGAAGATGCATTATTTATATGTGATTATGTCGTACCAAGGATCCTGTTTTTATAACATTTCGGTCATATTGCCTGTCGTCATTGAGGCCTTGACCATATCTTAACATGAGATCGAGCCACATCAGTTCCTAGGTGGAGGTAGAGTGTATTTCATATGAAAGGAACACACATGTAAGTAATCAGCGTATAAAGAAACGGATGTCCACTTTTCCTTCTCTTTACTCCAACAGTCTTCAGTCTGCAGCTACTCCTTCCGTGGCACAATAATGTTAAGGGAAACATGACGTGTAATTAGCTGTTCTCTATTGCCAGTCTCGTCTCAGAACAAAAGTGAGTGAGTTTGATGTATGAGAGGGAATGAAAGGAAAACGAGTTGATGTGTTCTTACCTCACAGAGAGACATTTTCAGGGATTTTTTTTTTTTTTTTTTTTTGTACAAGGCATCTGTATCTCGTCGTGGCCTCTTAAAAAAAGTGCATCCAAGGGCTGTTTTTGTTTCGGTATGTTTGTAAAGATGTACATAAAAATGAGGTTGCTATGGGGGACATTTTCTCAAAAAAAAAAAAAAAATCTTGAAGGATGCGAAAGTGACCCTATCTTGACCCTTATATATAGTATATGTAAAACTAAATGTCTAAGACATTCTGTACAAGTTTATACAACAAATATATTGTATATTTTTACTTGAATACCTTTGCTTGTCTTTGGTGTTAATTGCTAAAAGTCTTAAAACTGTGGGCTGTCACCATGATTATCTTCGCCAGTATTTTTACAAAGAAAAAGAAAAAGTTCTTGACAGATTTTTATCAAACTTTCAGCGTATGTTAGGAACGGTAACACGAACAGGCGGTTAAATTTTGGTAATGATCCGGAAGAAATCCAGGTTTCTGGATCGCTTTGAGTTTTATGTAGTATGGTAATGTTGAGGTAAATGGAGCCTGAGCATGCACCTGCATAGTATATAACAGTTTATCCAACAAAAAGCAGTTATCGTGACAGGTCTACACGAAACTAAGTGGCTCCGTGGTTGAGGTGCCCGGATTGCGCTCTAGGTGTGGCGAGTCGCCTGTTTTCTGTCCACCCCGATCGCTCGGGCTTCCTGTTTCCCACGGGCGTTCTGACACAAAAGACGAGTGACGGGGCCCAGATCTGTCGATACCGCGGCGCGGTCACACCCTTCTACCAGTCGCTCAAACCCAGGCTCAAAAGGAAGAGGAAGATGACACAGCACGCGCTCCACCACAGATATGAAGCAGCCTAATGCGAGACTTCCGAAAGGCGTTTGCTCTGCAACCTGGGAGGGAGGAAGAGGGGGGGGCGATTTGAAAGCCTCCTGTTTTTTTTTTTTTTTTTCAATTCGGTTTTATCATTTTCACTTTTAGAGGCGAGAGCCATGAATGTGTTTTATTGTTTTAAAAAAAAGAGGAAGTAAGAATTCCCCAATAACTTCTCGTCCACGCTGACGTTCACAGAGAGAAACACGCGTAATGTACTTTAACCCATAAGGACCCACTGTGACACCGGTGTAACAAGAACGTTGGTTCCCCCAGACTCTTCCTGATGAGGCTTCATGTCTGAAGTTAACTCATTAAGTCCCAAAGTGACATTTACTAATCATCCTAATATGGAATATGTTTACCAATAATGCCCAATGGTACAGATATGACAAAATACAGATCTTTAATAATAAGAAGTAGAAGACACAAAAATTTACTTTAAGGATGAATAAGTCTCCACAAAAAAGGAGGTTTCACTCCTCCAGCTGTTCCTGCGGTGTTTGTTGGTGGTGGAAACGTGTTTGCGCTAACTTTGCCTCCTGAAATTTTCACCAAATTTGTTTGTAACGTTCCTGAAAGGAATATGTTGTCTCTCAGTTCCACTTCCCTGAAATCCCCGATAGTTTTTTTTCTTTTCTCTCTCTCTCCTTCTCTCTCTCTCCACCTTGTCTGGGAGATTTATTCATATGCTCTTCGCCAGATGACAGAAAGATGATGCAGTAAATTCCCCTTCCCTGAAGAAATTATATCATGAACCGAAGCCAAGCTATCTCAGTCGGGGACGTGGGGGGGGGGAGGATGGATGGGAGAAATGTCCTGTAGTGGATGTGTGAAGCAGTTCATGCTCCAATAACTGTCACTCTGTGAGATTTAATGACTTAAACGCCGCGCTCCCAACTGTTGTACTGTACAGTAGTCCTCGCTCCGGGGCTGAGTACTGTAGTAAACTTAAAAAAAACCTCCAACTTTCGGCGTTACGGCACATGAAGGGACTTGCCGAGCGGCACCACACGCCTGTGATAATGAAAGCCGTTGAGTGATGGCTTCTCCCAGCAAGACTGAACCTGGCGGGCCGCATACCTGCAGGGCAAACCTGTGATTAGGCCTGAGAAGACACCCACGTTAAGGCAGAGGCAGTGGGAGTGTAACGCCTGTGGATAATGGAAGGAAAATAGGTATAATCTGAACTCGATCAGCAGCACTAGAGCACTTTCAGAATATTCCCGTTTCATCGATTTTGCATAACAGTACATTTTAGCGTGTCTCACCTGAGACGTTAAGTGCGTTCTGTAATTATAAATCATTTTACGGAGGCGAGGCGGTGCTGCAAGCAGATGGAAAAACCACGTCCACTCACATAAATATAAACTGAGTTTAACGTGACCTATGATATTTAACTTTTTCACGTCTGAAGAGAAAAGTCCATCATTTCCTTGTTTTTTTTTTTTTTAAATCCTGCCACAGTATAGATCGCAGAGTGTTTTTCATCCCCTTGTGACCACGTATGAAGGGAAGCAGAGGCTGGAGTCCAGCTTGCTCAGCAGTAGTTGCAGGGGAAGCAGATGTGCATGAGACTGACGGCCTGTTTGCAAGCAACGCTTATAGTTTATATGTGTGTGTGTGTGTGTGTGTGTAAGCTGAGCAGAAGCCAGTCGGAGCTGGTTCACACCTGCTGTGGTTATAAGAGCATACTTAGCATACTGCATGACTGACAGTCATTTCACAGCTGCTTCTGCCTCTGATGCACGTTTACTGGAATTTATTTAGCCCCCCCCCCCACTGAAACACGCTGGTGTTTTTAGATAAGGAACAATTCAGCGTGTACTGAATAAATGGTTTTACATCATATATGGAAGTAACTCTGGCTCACTATATTTTGAAGTGTACTTTGGACTGCACTGGATTTAGAGAAGTTTTCAGGCTCTGAATTCAGATTTTCGCTACCTGAGAAATATCCCATAAACCTTTGGATGCCAAAGATAACAATTCGGGTTTACTGAATTAGAGCAACTTGAACATTCATTATTGGAATTGTTTTATTCTGTGATAATTCAAGGGGTTAAAACTCATGGACATAATCTGAATGACGGGGGGGAAAAAAACAGCATTCGATGGCTTTTAAATTCCCAGATCTGGTGAGACAGATTTACTTCCGTGGGTAATAACAGTTAGTGAGAACATTATCCTATTATGATACGCGGCCAGGCATCCCGCTGTAAAGGCCAATCTCATCTGAACCATCTTTACCGCGGGGTTAGGGTTTTTTTTTTTTTTTTTGGTCTCGTCTCGCTCGGTTTGTGCGCGGCAGATGTTCGGGGGGTCCGAGGAGAATAATCCTAATCTCCGGAGTGGTATTTGTCCGTAGGCGGCCCCTGACATATCGCAGAAGAGCGGATGACCTCATGGTCGCCGCGCTGGAGATGGGAATACATTCCCAGCTCGTTACCGCCGATGATGATTAACGTGTAAATTTAAAATTAACCCGCGGTAAGCCGGTATCAGCTAATGGCCGCGCTGACAGCTGGAAACACCCTTTAGCCACGGCTGCGTGGAGCTATGTATAACCGGGCCGGAATGGCATGTATTACCACGCCAGCGATTTTCATCTCCCATCGTTGGGGATTACCGTTTGATTCTCAGAACATTTGAATCGCATCGTGACCATTTGCAGGCCGCTGCCCACTTCCCCATATTGGTAACGGAACAAGCGCGGATGCAAAGTCAGGCCGAGCTCTGGCGGACACATTCAGGGGTTTGTCACCATACTCTGAAGTTTAACAACATTGCCGCGGCTCGTTACGACAAAGCGCCTTAAACGTCTTGTGCTCTGGCGACTGGTTCGCATTGCTGTCACCAGTAGACATCGTCATGCTGGAGACGCAGGCCTTTCTAATAACGTGTAGGTTATCCGAGGAGGAAAAGAAGTGCGAGGTTCGACAGACCCAATACTGGGTCATGTGTAAAAGCCCGGCCACATGGACTACTAGTGGCAGAGCGAGGCGGCCATCTGTCGATACCAGAAGTCCCTCTTTCTGTGGCCAATTTCGCCATCCGGTGATGTACGAGTAGCCCGAGACTCACACCAAGAGCCCGAGAACAAAGTCATATTTGTTTGCGGTTTAATCTGCAGCAAAAAAAAAAGAACGGACGGGAACATTCCTGGCGTCTCGCGGGCCCGACGCGACGTAAAAAGGTCACCCGTCGATCATGTGCTCCCGCTCGGGGTTGCAGAGGAGGCGGCCGAGCCGGGGGAACCGTTGCCGTCTGGGTACGCCAGTCACACAAGGCCATATGTTGCTTACAGTACAGAATTTGCTGAGTGAGCCAGAGAGCGCGTCTGTGCCTCGGGACGTGGAATTCTACAACGCGAGTGACCGACGTGGCGACGTCACGGCGCGGAGGGGGACAGGAATCTCCGGGTGTCGGAGCAGAAACAGACAAAGTGTCCGAAACAGGACTTGTGCCATGAATCACTTTGTACAGATGTGAAAAAACGTTCTCTGTAGTAAAGTAGTTTTGTGAGTGACTGCTCAGCTGTGTTAAATCGCCCTCCTGGGGACTACAAAGTGTGTTAAAGGTCCCTATTGGGAGCTGAAACATGCTAAAGTGTCCCCTATATGTGTCCCCTTTCTCTGTGCACGCCACTAGCTGTGAATGTGTCGCCTTTCTAAGCTATTCATGACTTTTAGTGCAGCTTTCTGGACTAGCAAAATTATCTTTTAAATAAATAAAAACATTCGTGATTTATGGCTCAATTCAAGCAAGATCTAAAGATAAAGCTGTTGCTATTGACCAATCATTTTGAAATAGGAGGAAGTACTTAGACACGCTATGGTTGAAACTGAATTACTCTATAGACTAACTAAAAAGTTTCCACAAGTATAGTGGTGGACATTGCTCTGATATGATGGTTTCACAGCTGACTTTTGTCAACCTGCTCATTAGCGAGCATCAAATGGACAAAGATAATGAAGAGCAGGTGAACACAGAGAAGCATGGAGCTACTAAAAAGGCCCCGTAGTTCCCTCAGGGGATGGTGGATAATAAATGTACGACACATGGGATCAGCCTACAAAGTACAACACAGATTTAACTAGACAGTGCTTTATAAAATGGTAGCAGTAAAAATATATTTATATCATATCGTCTATTGGCAGGGGCCAATATGTCTTAATTTATTTTTTATCGACATTTGGAGTTGTTCTCATACCTAAGTAAATAACCCGAACGAGCCATTCCTTCCACCGTTTAGGACACACGATTTATTTTTGAGGGTGGTAAAAAATAGATAAACCCTCCGGTGGTGCATTAAAACAAAACAATCGCCGTCGTTCATCTGAATCAATGAATAGTCATTGTGGAATCTGAGAATTCTCGTTTCTTGTCATCTCGCTGTTCTGTGGGCCATTATGGCCGGGCCGTGCAGAGACAGTACTTCAGTGTTCTCAGCACCAGAAGTGGGATGGAACATCATGATACAATATTCTGTCTGTTCGAGGTTTGATTTGCAGTCCTTCCACTCTCTCTTTGTCTAAAGCGTTCCACTTCCTCATTCTGTATTTATGGCAACAAAAACAACTCTCTCGCCCGTTTTTCTCCCCAAAAAACAGGCAGTTTGTTTAGAAGATAATCTACAATAATTCAATGGTCCCAATTTTTGCTCAAAACTGGCAGCGTAAAAACATTATTTACCCTTAGGTGTCAGACTAATAATAGCACAACAAAACATCAAAAAATAAGAAATCATTATGACACCTAAAAAAAAAATGAAAAATGAGCCGACACTGAATGTAGAGAAATTGGGACGCGATATTCACACAATTTAAAGCCAGCGTGAATGGCGAATGAGAGATTTCCTGAGATTAGGCTGCGATAATCGGCGTTTGGACGCCCTCCAAGAACATGTGATGCGGAGAAGCAAGAAAAACAGGAATCCTCTGAACCCAAAAGCCTTCTGGCTCCAAATGAGGTCTGCGTGCGTGGGCGGCGAGGAGGAGAAAAAAAAAAAAAAAAAGATGGTATGAGTAGTTAACGCCTTTCCAAACTCTAAAACCGTGTCCGGGGTATTCCTCGCTCTTCCGGGGATTTTGTGACTCTTTTATACCTCTTATAAATCACGCTAAGCTGGGAAAAGGTCATGAAAACATCAGACTGTTGGCGTAGCTTAGTAACACAGTTTCAGGCTAATTTCATGGTGGATATATGTGCGACGTGATTGTATGATTTATAAAAATCAATGAGACAGTGGAGCTGCTTGTGCTCTCTTATGTGTGTGTGTGTGTGTGTGTGTGCATTTACTATACAGCCCTATGTCTGCTTGATTCAGTCTCAGCCAATGGAGTGACCCGTTTTACTGAGCGTGCACACACACACACACACACACACACACTCCTAGAATAAAGCTGAATGAATTCAGTTATGTAATAATGGACAGATCTCTATTACCTATACACATGCCTCATCTCATAGTCTCACAGGGGTCAGTGTGGTGGGGCAAGGAGTGCCACACACACACACACACAGACACAATAAAGGAATCTGCTGTTATGGCGGCGTATGTGTCCCTGAAAACCCACATTACCATAGGTGGCTTACAACAGTGTGTCTGTGTGTGTGTTAACAGCATGAATCATCAGGCCTGTCTTGCGTAACTGCGTCACTTCTCCACCCAACTTGCTGCCTGTGCGCCACACCCCAGATTCATTCACGCGCCGCTCCGCTGCCCAGCCTCCCATTGATGGCGGGGGGTGGGTGGGGGTGGGGGGGCACTACTCATCCTGCATGCATGCTGCACACGGCAGCGGCTTATGGCTGGGGAAAAAGAACCAGGAGTGGTCTGATGTTAACGCTCTGTTTCAACACAGTTTTCTATCCAGTCGCCTGGACTGCAGATAGTTGTAGAGAGTATTAGTAGAGTGGAGTTAAAAAAAAATAAATGCCCGTGTGTGTAACAGCATCACAAGGGCTGGACGGCACCAACAGGACCCACAGAGACACAGAGAGCCAGCCAGGCTGACGTCACAAAAAAGTACACTAGAGAGCATTTGGCAAAATGAAACTATGAAGATTAATTTCGCAATTTAGTAATGAAAGGTTCCTTCTCAAAATAAAAAGCATCAGTCAGCATACAAATCTAGAGGATTTTCCTTTAATTACAATATTCTAATACTACTCATGATTGTCTATTAATTGTATCTTTCAATTATTTTTTTTAACTACTTAGAAGTTAAAATCGTCTCTCTCTCTTTTATCAAACTGATGGGTTCCATTTCTGGGTTCCCAAACACAGCAAGTGATTTTACAATTATCTGTCTTTGAAAAAAGGAACGAAAACAAAAAGATGATGGTTGTTTTATGAAATATCTCCTCAGCCTCCAGTTCCTGTAACTGAGCCAAACAAACAAAACAGATAAGATTGTGTTTCCCTGCTGACACCAAGTGGCCGCGGCGCTAACTGCACGCCTCCTGTTACTGAAACTGAGGCTTTAAAGCAACTAAAAGAGAAAAAGAAGTCAAAATCACAATGAGCTTATGTTATTTTTGTATAGATTTTGTGTAAATATGTCTCTAGAATGTAAAAACACTCAGGAAATAATTAATAGTGTATGTACAGTATTTATTCCAAAATAACACGCTTGTGAGTTATTCTGATGATACAGATTTTTTTTTTTTTTTTAAGTTTGCTCTGACGTATGTCAGAATCCATGCCGCATTAACAATAGAACCGTTATCTCTTTGTCGTGGAACAGCGTCCTTTATATGGGCAACGGCATCTGATTGTCGGCTGGTGTCGGTCAATCCAGATCCCCTAACATGGGCACTAACACGATTAGACATAAATAGCTTCTGTCCCAATGGACTGTGTAACTGGATACTTACACAGCAGCCATGTGAATAGCTCACATGCCACAGGTAAAAAAAAAAAAAAAAAAAATGTACACAGATTGATCTGAAATTAAGGCTCAATCGCTCAGAATTTATGCAAAAGCTGCTTTTTTTGTCCCTCAATTCTTTTGCTAAAACATGAATATTTCAGGCCTTGCCCTGCTTGTTTTTTTTGCTGTGTCGACAGCTGGCAGACCATGAGAGGCAAGCATGTGACCAGCCCGTAGAAATCTGAAGACCAGCAAGGAAAATCAGGAATGAGATAGTAAACTATGTGTTTATTTGTCTGCGTCTCAATAACAACTGCTGATTTAATCAGGTTACCCAAAGCACCAAAGAACTTTTTTTTTTTCCCTTGAGCAACACTGGCATGACTCTGACATATTTCTGCAAATAATAATATTGAAAAAAAAAAGTAGTAAAACAACAACTGGGGATAGAAAAGCAGCTGAAACAAACAGGGATTTCTTTGTCCAGACTCTATCCTTTAAACGTAAATGATATTATTTTCTTTTTTTAAATCAGATTATTCGGACAAAATGAAAAACAGATGACTGCTCTGACAAATGCATCTTGTTTATTACATGAACGCACATTCCGCGGAGACTTTTCATGTAGAAATGTGCAGGAGTTCCAGGGACATGAGAGGGGAATAAGAAGCCCTGCGGGCATCTTAAACAGAAGTGCAGAAACGTACAGAAAGTGCACATCGTAACATGCGCACAGGCTGATTCGGCATGATGAGTCTACCAGAGCTTTCGGTGTAACTGTCTTGAATCATGGTTATGTTCTGCTTTGTGCACACACACATTTTCTGCCCAGCTAAGCAAATACCTGCCTCTCAGTAGAAAGATTTGTAAACTGCCTGTGTGGAATATTTGTATTCTACAGAAAAAATTAAAGCAATTTGGACACATTTACACAAATTCAGTATTAAACGGGCCCCGAAAATAGTTACAAACTGTATTTACAACCATGCAAGACGTGGTAAGAAAACAATCAGATAATCAGAACAGTCTTCGACTAAATCTTGCAAAGTCGTTCCCGGTCAGTCAGCTTCCAGTTTCCCCACAGATGACTCGTGTAGTCACAGAAAAATACAAAAAATAAGCTCCTCTTGTTCGGCGTTACTCCACACCTTTCATAAACTCCAAGAACTCTGCAAAGGTTAAGAAAGGCCAAGTTTTAGATTCGTCAGGCAAACGTCTCATTCTGTATTTCTGATCTTTACACGAACGATACATTAGGGATTCGGCTCCCCACGTCTCCTCCTCCATTAGTCTCAACAAACTTCGAAGCATCCCTCACCGTCGTAGTCGATTTTGCCGTCGTTGTTCTTGTCCCCGTCTTTCATCAGCTCCTCGATGTCGTCCTCGGTAATTGCCTCTCCTGTAGACTCCAGCATGTCTTTCAGCTCGTCCAGGTCGATGTAGCCGTCCGCGTTCCTACACAATCAAAGGGAGTCAAATATCTCAACGCGCGCGTGTGTGCGGCGAAGTTAAGCTGTGCAGATGGCAGCAGCGGAGGCGGCGGCGGCATCTTTGTGTGTGACATGCAGGCTGATCTTATCCTGCATTTAAGTGTTTGAGACCCATCAACTGTGTGTGTGTGTGTGTGAGAGAGAGAGAGAGGGAGAGAGAAGAAGTATGGCAAGTTTATCCTTTGATGCTCAGACGAGGTGTCTGGCTTACATGCAGTGGGTGTCTGAATATTCTGTGCTGCCAAGAAGGATTACCGAGCAAACTACACGCTGTACTCCGGAGCTTTTTTGGCATTTTGTCAGTACGTGTAATTGCTGGAGGGGAGCACACTTTGATGGAACCCACACTATGAAGAGCATGTTGATTACTGGTCCGTGGTGATTTTCAGATGATTGCCCGCTGCGGTTGCAGATACCCTGTCATTAGGTTTACTGTATTTATTTTATCTTAAGCCCGTGCTCTCTCCGGGGGGGTGGCAGAAGGGGGGCATTCGACCTTCGAGTTCAGCGAAACTCACTTGTCAAACATGCGAAACAGCTCAGCCAGTTCCTCCTCTGACTTCCCTTTGCTGTCGTCCTTCATGCACCTCACCATCATGACCAGGAACTCGTCAAAGTCCACCGTGCCGCTCCCTGCGAAACATGCAATTACACGTCATCAGTTCTTTACACTCAACATTACAATCATCTGTTGCTTTGAAGCCAGTTCCTGTATATTACTGTTAATGGAGGCAGAATAACCAGTAGGAGTCTTTTTTAAAGCAACCCCATTTAAATCACATACGACCCAACTTGGGGTCACAACCCCTAGGTCCAGAAACTATAGTATACACTCACAGATTTTAATTTGATATATTTTTCTTATGTAGATTCAGTTAGTTAAGAGATTATTAGAATATCATCTAGCAACATGACAATTACAGGAACCTGTGTTTCACTGAAGCTTTATCAAACAAATTGAAGATGCTTTTTTTTTTTATGTTCCCCTATTACAGCACATGAAAAATTCAAGATGACTTGTGCATCATCTGATACACGTTTGCCTTTAATCCACCATGACATGTCTCGTTGTGGTTCAAGATCCTTGACGATCATTTGACGTTAAGATCAGGGGTTGTATGAATAATTGAAGCTGAAGAGATTAACAACAACCAACGAGTCACTTTGGTTCCTCCTACGTCAGAGGGGACGTGCTGCGACTCACCGTCTTCGTCCACCTCGTCGATCATCTCCTGCAGCTCCTCCGGTGTGGGGTTCTGGCCCAGCATCCTCATCACCTTCCCCAGCTCCTTGGTGCTGATGCAGCCGTCCTCCGCATCTTGCACGAAGATGTCAAAGGCAGCCTTGAACTCTGCAAAAACCACAGCAAACAAACAAAACCATCAAAACGTGTTATGCAGCCGATAGCCTAACACTGTATAATGCATTTGTAAATGTTCTCTTCGAAGATTTAGTACACACCATTTTTCTGTTCGTCTGTCAGCTGCTCAACCTGCAAGTAAAAAAAAAAAATGTCGGCCTGATGCATTATCACAAAATTAAGCTTTAAGTAAAAAAAATTATGAGATGCAAAATTCAAGCAAATTCTCTCATACACCTGGAAATTTTCTGAAAAAAAGTAGTTTTCTAGCAAATTCTTTCATTAATTTCTCGAAATGTCACCCCTCCCCTCCAGGCTCCATGGCCCTAATCCTCTTCCATAACTCAACAAGTATTTCACCTATGAAAATGGAGACGATATCTTGATTTATAAAGTGTGAAGTCGGCCTCTGGGCCAGATTACCGCGATGTATTTTGATAACTTTTCAGTGAACAAAAGGTAATATTTTGGTCCCACACACACTGGGCCACGCCTGGCAAAACACACACAACCTATATATCATGTGTGCGGGCCAGTAAGAGGAGGAGTTAAAAATAAACAGACAGGAGGATCAGGAACCACAGATAAAGGACACAATACACGGTGCTTTAAATTAGCATAGCTGCGGCTCTGGAGCAACAATAGAACAGTAATCCTGGAAAAGCTACCACGAATGAGAGAGGGAGACAGCTGCTTATGTAAGAGTTATTGTCTGTCGTCCACTATAAATTAAACACACACACACAGACATAGGGAGACACACTCCCTGCGTGAAGCCCTTTGGGGATGATACATGAAAAAAAAGGAACTAAACAAACATGTAATGTACATTCCTGTGTGGTTTTACTGCCTCAGCTGCACTGTTAACTCTGGATGTGAGTGGACAGGACAGCCGGCGGAGCGTCCAGGCGGAGATTGGACAGACAGACAGACACACAGCTCTCTCAGGCTCACAGATAATGCTGGAATTCAGCCGTGGGGGGTTGGTGGGGCGGGGTGAGGCTGGGGGGGTTTTATCTAAACCTGAAGCCCATCTCTGGCACCAGAGGAACCCGCCGAGCGCACAAAAGCATCTGAGCCAAAATTAGCCATGTGAGAAGTAGGGGGCCGTGGCGTTTGAAGTGGGTGATGGCAGCAGTGGAGGAGCGGGGTGGGGAGGGGGGGACGACGCGTCCCGCCACCGAGCTCCTGAGTGGCTCCTATCAGCTCCGATAGGGCCGAGAGTGGCCCGAACGTCAAGAGACGTATATGGTGTCAAAGCTCCTTTTTGACATCGGCCGATGATGGAGGCGAGGTGCTGCATCGACGGGGATTTGTCAACCATTTGAGTAATGTCTGCTCTCAGACCTAATGGGGGGGTGATTTTCAATTTTTTTTCATCTTTCTTTCAAATAACAGATCAGTACAAGACACCTAAAATAGGTGCAAACAAAATCATCCCAAATCGCCGATCATATGTCACAAACCACTAAAAAACATCAGGGATTATTAGAGCATCATTTTCATTCCAGATTTAGAGCACACACAGATGTTTTTAGGTGAGCATCCAGCAAACCACTTCACTTCCATCACTCTTATTTTTAAAATTTTTGCTCGTGCTAGTTGTGAGGAGGACGTACCGCTGCCTTGTAGATGTCGTTCATGTCGGGGGCTCGTCTGCTGCCTGTCCTGACGGCGGCGTCCTGGCGTGGAGGGAGGAGGTACTGTCCAGCTCAGGGCAGGACACTGGCCTCATCCCGGCCAGGTTTTATAGCCGCGGAGCCTGGCGCTGTATGGTCCCTCCCCGGCCCGGCCGGCCTCCCCTCCGTTTGTGCCTCAGCGTGTGTCTGTGTATGTGTGTCATTTGGCCAATCTGTCACAATCACCGGGCTCAGATAAAAATGCGGCAGCTCTTAGAGGGCCATACTTTGGAAAGGAATGAGGGGGGGATGGGGGGGGAGGCATGATGAAGCCTAATCTTCAGGGAGGGTGGGCTATAGAGACACTCAACATTCCTCTGGACCTGGACCAGAGGGCTCGGGAGACTTTACGTGTGTGTGTGTGTGTGTGTGTGTGTGTGTATGTGTGTGTGTGTGAGGAGGTAAGTGGTGGCCAGGGTGGGATACAAGCAAACGACAGCCAGCAGACCATGAAGGGTGGAGAGAGAAGAAATAGAGTCAAAGTGAGGTGTGAGGGGTGAATATATAAAAAAAAAAATGTGACTGCCAGGGGTGTGTGCATTGTTGTGTTTACGATGGCCGCGTTCCAATTAAGGGTCCTGGAAAAGCCGTGCCACGGACCCCGGAACACCTTAACGTCGTTAACGTTATTACTTACACAGCGGTTTTACTGCTGTGACAAAACGCCATAAACGTGGGCCATGAAAACGGTCCATTAGGTAAGACAGATCACAGTTTGCTTAACTATTTTATTTATTTTCTTGGCTCGCCTACAGCTGGACACCATTTCGGGGGTTTTCATATTGTTGTTTGTTAAAGGAAGAGAGAAATTAAGAAGTGCTGATTCAGCCAAAATACCAAGAGATATATATATATTTTCTTACTTAATGTCAGAAATTGAGAGAATTTTATCTCTACAGGACGAACGTGAATGTGATTTCATGTGGTGTGGATAACCTGCAGACCTGCTGCAAATAAAGAGAAGAAATAAACACTTAAGTCCGGTTTTTCCAGAAAAACAGGGACACTGTACCTGGACACATTGATGCTGAAGTTACAAAGGTGTGAGCACTGGTAACACACATTCCATTCAACTCAATTGTCTTGGTGTGAGAGTGAAAAAATGTGATTATTGATTGTTTGATTATTTGAGCAAACCAAACCTTTAAAAAGGAAAGTATCCTTGTCTCCACAAACAGAGACTATAAAGAACACAGCTCAGGCAATTCCTCCTTCACATGATTAATTGGGGATTTTGATTCTTAGCTTTCCATGCACAACTCAAATTTTCTCAGCAGAGGGTGCTGTTCACTACATATCGACTAAATTAAATTGTTGCGCAAGACTGCCTCCGGATAACCAATTCATCAACAGTGGGGTAGGTGAGAAATCTGGGTCAAACAAACCAAACACTTGCAGACACATTTCAATTGAATTGTACACAGCGCAAGATTTTGCTGCATCCCCCTCCCACCTTCTTTTGAAACAAGGCCATCTCAATCACTTGACTGTGTGATTCACGTGTGCGCTCACAAAAAAAAAAAAAAAAAAAGGAAAAAGCGAGGGCGCGCGCGCACACACACACACACAGCATGCTGTGGCAGGCATTCTAAGTGAGGAGTGATCATGCTGGTTTATAATGGGATGCTAATGGGGACTGGCACAGCTTACAAGCATCATACAGCCGCTCAGAGCGGGGAAGAGGGCGCTCACACCGAACAACATATACATGTCCTCTTACACGGATCCCCTGACAAAGACCACATCACTCACATGCGCACAACAGAAACAGGCGCTGACGCGGGGCTGATTTTGTGCCGTTTGTGTGTTTTACTGTCTGTCATCTGCCAAAAAAAAACAGAAAAAGCTAAAGTCAGAACCAGAACACACAGCGCCCCTTTTGGAATCCACAGCTCCATCAGCTGAAACCCAAAAGCATACTGATGGGTCTATGTGGTCAGCCAGACGGATCCATTTGGAGAGCCGGGTGCAGCCTGGCGGCTGCCAGGAGTGACGAGCAGCTCTGCAGGGGGCACTAGATTCTAATGTAAAGCTTTCTGGAGCGCGCGCACGCACGCCCACACGCCCACACGCGCACATGCTGTAGTACCAAAGACTGGCGCGCACATCAAAGAAAGCATATGGAGTGCTGTTTCATTGGAGCCCTTCACCAATTTCCTCTTACAGGAGGAAAGGAAAAAAAAAAAGGGCTGACGAAAGAGCCAGCCATCTCCTCCACGCGGCGCAATCAGACGGCGCATCTCAAATCCACAATTCACCGCACACCGCTTTTTGAGGGGTTGCCATAGAAACTCTGCTGGGTAGTAGCGGGCAGAAAATGAGAGGAGATGAGCGGGGCTATTTCCCCCCTCCACCTCCCTCCCTGCCACCACATTTTGTCCTCAGAGAGGCTGTATCGCTTCCTATTCTTTGCCTCCTAGATGTGCACACATGGATATCACACGCCCACACACACACACACACGCACGCACACACGTGGGAGGTCACAATCAGGGTTAAGAAAGGCTATATTTGTGCACCGGAGTCATCCATGCAAAATAACCAAATCCATGAATCTAAATAATTACATTCCCGTCTCGGCCTTCCCAGTCTTTCCTACTTCCATCCAACCAGGGTTATGTGGTTGCACGAGGCGCGTGCACGCAACGCTTGTGATTGTGAACCCTACTTAACATGATAATAGTTATCTGACTGACTGGATTTCCATCATCAAGCCAAAAAAAGAAAAAAAATCTTTTTGGCAGCAGAAAATATATTATATAGATTCCAAATGTGCCTGAAGCATAACATCTCACGCTGGCCGTGCCAGAACCACATGTGAGAGAAAAAAAAATTGACTATTATACACCGTATACATCATGTCAATTTAAATACTTGTGTGATATAATTATTGGATTGACGTGCAGCTGAGCTTGAAGCATAGGTCCTGGGCGCCCTCCTCCTCCCCCCCTCTGTGTCCTCACCTCCTTGATTGCCGAAGGGAGGAGGGGAGCTGAGCTTGTCAGCCTCTCTTTCTTCGCCTCTTGTTCTGTCCTCCTCTTTTGATCCCCCCCCCTCGACCCCTCCACTTCCCTCTTGCCTCCATTCACCGATGACCAACCTGTCAGCGGCTTCCTGTCGCATGTCGCTCTGCATGTGACAACGCCGTTGTTTTGTGTTGTTTTTCACGTTGAACAGCGTCCCGAGCCCTCCAGTGGAGAAAGCCCGGGCCTGTCGTCGTTGGCGACCGCGTCAAATCCAGAGAAACGGAGGGATCTGTCTGTCTCCGGCGATGCTTTTGCTTCGCTGCGTTCCTCTTTAAACTCTCCGCGGCGTAATGCCGCGTTCCTCACATCGGAGCTCCACGGATGAGCCACGGGCCACGTTAGAGCCGCTCACCATTTACTGTGCTTGGGGAGCGGGGAGAGCGTTTTCCAGTCCACTAGACCACCAAGTCTACTTAAACCTGCCCCCCCCCCCACCCCACCTCTATGCTTTCAAAAAAAGTTTACGAGATACTGTCTTTTCTTTGCCGACGAAGAAGTCACCACCCCACACGTCTTTTCTAGTGAAAAAAGAATTTTACTGCAAAATGAACAGTGTCAAATAAAGGCTGACTCAAAGCTTCTTGTGGTATCTCTCTCTATAAAGCAGATTCATGCAGAGCCTCTGTACCCATATGAGACCTCTCTCTATTCATCCCAAACATCTTTTTTATATAAATAAAAAATACCTGGTCAACCCTCTCCAAATCCTTTTCAGATATCTGAAATTAAGTTTCGACTACACGAAATTCAGTTGTAGATATCTGTATCTAAAACGTAACTGTAGATATCTTTTACCAAGTTGTAGATGTCATGAACAGATATCTGAAGAAATGAGAGATATCTAACTTTTGTTTCTCCTAGTCATAATATGATTACAGATTTTTCTATATATGACTAGTCACAATTACAGATACAGGTTTCTTGACAGTAAGAGGCAACTATTCAAATGTAAATACGACTAGTCAGAAAGATGTCGATATTAACAGCGTTGATTCTGGAGTCAAATGAAGCCTCTATCTTAAAATGGCTTTCCATACTTATGGCCATTTTTACCCATCGCATATCCAGCTTCAGGAATAGACAACACAGTACAATTCCAACCTGGATTGTTCATCAACCCTCATCTGGCAAAACATTCCTCAAGGTTTCTGTGTTTGTTGTCTCTCCACCTTGGTTGTAGGTTGCTTATTATTTTCACATCAATATTACTCCAAACAGGTCAAATTCTTTACAATAATTTAGTTTTAAACTACAGCAACCAAAAAATATTTCCTTTAGATATATATGAAAAATGAAGTTCACTTAAGATACCGTCTTTGGAATTACTGTATCAAGAATCAATGATGACAGAAGCAAATTGTGATTTTTTTGTCCCTGTTGCATTAGTACGTAAATCAGAGGTCACGTGTTTCGTGGAAAGACATGTGACGCCAGTGAGGTTCATGGTTGGCAAAGCACTAACTCCTTTAGAGTCAGATTTACAAAGATATAAACCCAAAAAGGGTAACAGCATTCTTCTCTCTCTCTGGTAAGGTACATATTAAAAGTACGTAAAGATAAGAAAAAATGTTACGATATATAATACAACATGCCATCACAGCAGCTCTAATTTACTCCAATCCCATTACTGACTGCTCCAATTAGATTGTTCTGTGTTCTATTTGACAAGCCAGAAAACACAGCGGATGTCTCCAAATGTCTATTTTGTCTAAATCTTTTTCAGCAAAAGCATGTAATAGTTCTACATAGTTGCCACGATTAGAGGAGTTCATCGTTACCACGAAATGCTAAATCCTGTTAAGCTAGGAAGCAGATTGCATTAATGAGTTCTTTCAGGATCTCTTGGTTTTCCTTTACCTTAGCGTTATGGATGTTAATATTGAGTCTCCGCTGTTCGTTCAAAGCCAAATCGATCCTTGAGCTTCCAAAAGTTTTTAAAGCATTCTGGCTGGTGTAGCATCCATTTTGGAGTTAGCGAGTTAGCTTCAGTCCCGTAGCTTGAAGCTAGCCTTTTAGCTCCGGCGTTGGTCTTCCATTGTTAACCACTTCCCTTTTTTAGTGAAAGTCCAGTTTTGAGAATTGTTTAAGCTTAGATATATAATCCTCTTTATTTGACAGTCCGACGGAGCAAAACACAATAATAAACGGCTCGCGCCAGCGCACTTGACTCTCACTTGGCGCTTCTCCGTAAAAGAAGCAGCAACAAGCCGCTGGCTCACGGACGCCCCCTTTCGGTGAGGCACAGTACTGCCCGCCTCACCCTGCGCCTTTTCAGCGTGGTTTTATGTCCCATCAGCAAAACTAAATATGCCATTAACAAACATTAAACATCAATGGTTAAAGACATTAGCCAGACTGTGGAATATCAGGGTATATAAACGTATATGCAAAGATTATATTGGCGACATGCAGCAATATGGAAACAGGCAAGGGCCAATTACAGGTATCAAACCAGCTTGTGATGGATTGATCATTCAGAGGTGAGGCTGGGCCGGTTAATGCCTCACCTCGCGTTTCACCCCGGTATTTAAACACGAAATATGCAATTTCAGCGATTTTCACTATAAAATTGTTCAAAATTAGTCATAAATAAAGATCAGTGGTCAAATATTAAATATTCATTTTATGTTACTTATTTTCCTTGTCACGACGACAGGTGAGCTGCCTCCCCTGACCCCACGTCCCTTTTCTACAGTATGGCTCCTTGTACTGATTATCATCATCCGAGTTGTTCTCATATTGGTAACTACTGCATCTGCAGCCTCTTTAATAGATAAAAACAAAAAAACATACAACATATTTAGTGTTCCAGCATTTACCGGATAAATAGAGCAGCTTTCGCTCTATCATTGAGGACCACTTGCTTTGACTGACAGGTAGATGTAACGATAATGTTGGTTGAAATTACTGTGGGCAAGATGATGGGTGTCACATGTTATTTGTTTATTTTTAGCAGAAGAAAATGTGGTTTAATTTTTATATAAATATACAAAGAAACTGGGTAGTTTTTGAGAAAATATAGTTAAATAATAGAACAATACTAAATAAGCCAACAGGGATGTGACCTAAAAGGGTTAAAAAAAGATAAATAAAATAAATTTTACATTTCAGGACGTTACTTTTTATTCTGACGACATTTTTTATTACTTCAGTCCATCTCAGAGACACCAGGAGTTAAATGTGGTTAAATCAAGTGTGCTCCATATCTGTGATTAACGTTGGCAGTGTTGTTCATGCAGTAAGTTGTGTCAAGAAGTTACTGTTTGTTTAATCATTCATTTAACTTGGGTTTTAGTATAACTGTTTACAATGAAATCATGTACTGTACTTGGATCAGTTAAAAATGATTGTTTACAATGATGAGAAAGTCAAAAACATTTTCAATACAGTTCTGAAACCATTCATCAGGTCTCTGAAAATATACATTTTGTGTTCATGTTAGTTTCATGCCATTTGAAAATACATTTGTACCTTTTTTTTTCAAGAATGTGCAATTTCTTTTGACAAAATTGTTCAAGTTGTAACCGAAAGAAGATTAATAAATTTTAAATATGTAATCCACCCATCTCATATAAACTATTTTCCCAAGTCCATCGCTCACCCTTCAAAAAGAATCAGAATCATACGTCACTTCCATGACCTCCAAGCTTCATGTGGCCTTCAGATCAGCTGAAGAACAATGATTAGAGCTTAATGGAATGAAGTTCCATGGCCGAGCACGCTGCAGTGGAGGCTGAAGTTCTCTGGACTGATGAGTCGCATTTATCTATCTGGACGGGTCTGGGTTTGGTGGTTACCAGAAGAACAAAACCTGTGAATGGTACATCACTATAGACGAGTCAAGACTGGTGAGCAAACCTTTGGCAATAGAGTGTATATCGTTGCTTAGATCTTAAATACAATTTTGGTGTTTTGTTAATTCTGTAGTAGTAGTATGTTGTATAGCTTGTGTAAATTTTCATAAATAATGCGGTGTTACATTTGATGTCAGCACTCAACAGTATTACAACTTCAAGTGTTGTAACACTGCCAACGAGTACAATATCTGTGAAAGTGAAAATGTACAAAAAAAAGAAAAGGAAATGATTACGTTAAGTTTTTGGAGCAAGTACTATTGAAAACAACTAGTAATTTAATCCCTTTTAAATGTAGCTTATATGGGAAGACTTGCCTGTGTTGGGGAGAATTCTCCCTGCGTGCACACACACCCATTTTGGATTTGTCCCTGTCTTCGCCTTCTCCTCTTCCCCTCAAATAGCGCCGCTCTCTGAAATGGAATCCAGGAGCCCTCAGGGTTTCTGACTATGTCTTTGACATCCCTAAATGAACAGCAGCAACAGCATTATTCAATTTACAAGTCGGTTCTAATGGAGGAGCGAGTGTTTTGAAAGGAAAAGAAGGGGGGGGGGGTCACAGTTTCACAGTGTTCCAACTGATAGCACCCCAGCTCTGAGATTGTCAGCTGCTTTTAAGAGCGAAATGAAAGTGGAAACTAAATCTCTACACCCAAATTCTGCAGAATGGTGATGAGAAGTCTTGGCTTTCATCCAACTGTGATAAGATACTGTTCATAATATAGGAAAACGTAGCAAAATGTAAATTTTGGGACAATGTCATAACTGCCATGTGATGTGAGCCCAAGCACATGGTACCAGATAGTTTAGGTCTCTTTAAGACGTTATTTTAAACAAATTAAATTACAACATGCAATCAAGTAGTTTTATATTTTATGTGGATCAAATATTTAATTTTTTAGTTACACCATTTGACATGCAATGTAAAAAAAGACAGACAGAAAATGGACTTTTGAATGACAGGAACCAACATGAACACATGTACAATTTGAGAGACATGCTGTATTTTAAAAAACGCTGACCTTCTCATGCTAAACAAAATATATGTGTGTGCGTGCATATACACACACACACAAACACACACACGCACACACATATATACATACAATCTCATTAAATGTGGAAATATTCAAATATTATAAAAATAAAAATTATAATAAAAAAAAAAAACTTCAAATCAAAAGTACAAAGGCTCACTGAAGAATGTACGACACTTAACTATTTACATATGGACTGGTCAAAAACAGACATGACATATCATGATAATGCTCTGATCCAGCCATTGAAAATACAAGCAGCCTCAAACAGTGAAAGTTCTGTGTTGTATAGAGGGTGACCCTGACATTTTGCACAGAAATGTATAGTTTTCTGCTCTAATACATGATATCACTGACTTCATGAATAAGGCAAAGTTTAAACCATAGGACAAAAGACACAAAAACATAATAGAAAGGAGACCGAAGGGTGATGAAAGATAAAGAGAGTTAAAAGACAATGAAAAACAATGAAAAGAAAAAAAAAAAGTTAATGTAAAGACACATCACAAAATAAGTCTATAGACACTTTCTTTTTTTAAAGAATTGATTTTAAAGAAGTCACTGATTCTGTGAGTCTTATCTCCTCAGGCAGGTTGATCCAAAGCCGAGGACCCTGATGGCAAAAGCACAGTCACCTTTAGATTCCAGCCTCTGCTGTGGAACAGCCAGAAGGAGCCCACCTGAGGATCCAAGGCCGGGACCTGGCTCATATGGGATCAACGGATCTGTTACGTAGCTCAGGGCCAGACTCGCGCTCTCCTAATCTATTACTGTCCTGGTGGTCGCTGTCGGCCAATACCGATCTGTGCTATGTGTTCTGTGTCCAAGGTTAGAATAGTTTGGGGATTTTTTTTAAGTAGTTTTTTTAATTTTTGTTTGTATTTACAATTATTTCATTTTGCTTTCTATTTAAAATTCGACATTGAGTTTGTTAGTTTTAATTCAGATGCATTGAGATGCCTTATCCCTGACAGATAATTCACTTTATAGTTGGAAAATGATGGAAACAGTTCTGTTGTGGGTTGATTAGTAGTTGGGTATAAGGAGCCCTTTGCTCTTTAGAATCCTCACATAATTTATAGTGATAAACTGTCACAAATCATCATTACACATAGCAAAAACTGACATATTATAAGATAAAAAAATATATATTTTTTGGTACAATTAAGTCCAATACTGCGTAGAATTATCCGATTTCCACTGGTAAATAAATTAGCTTATTTCAATTTTTTCCTGATTATAGTGAATCTTTTTAAATAAAACTATAGGCTTATTTTTTTTTTAGAAACAATCCAAAATGAAACAAATCAGGAAAAAAAAACTTGAAGTAAATTAGATTATCTGCCAGTAGAATAGGTTAATTCTACTCATTATTGAACTTATTGTCCAAAAAAATAAGATATCTTCACAAGTAGAGATTTCAATTTTTGCAGTTTTGCCAGACAGAAATCACAATCATCATTTACAGACCTAAGATCGCCCATTCAAACATCTAGTTAACCTTTGGTCAGACTGTTGACTTATCTGCTGTTCCTGCAGGCCTAACATTTACTGTACAGCTACTATAACAACTCACCATGTTCTATGTTTTCATGCATTATTGTGGCACAGCGTAGAAGGATTTAATGTGATTTTTTTTTTTTTTCACACTGATAAACATATCTTGTTGGAATTATGTGTTCACCAGATGCACCTTTGGCAGCAATTACTAGGAGTTTATTTTTTCGAAAGGTTTGGGCATGTGTATTATTTCATTGTGTTGACTGTTGCTTGTTTGAGCGGGAATGCATAAATCAAACAGCTGTAGTAAAAAAAAAAAAAAAATACATGACTCCCTGGGCGCAAGTTTGAAAGATTCCTGCTTTTTTTTTTTTACCCCCTGTGAGACAGGGGTCCACAAGTACTGTTTTTATCCGTTATACAAGGCATGGAACTGTCTGGGGACGAATGCCCTCCAGAGGCTCGCTCATAAGATAAATTGGCCTGAAATTCGTTGGTCCTGCAGACAGTCTGTGTCTCTCTTTGTACGTCTCACTCTCTTTCTCTTGTCTGTTTTTTTATGTGCACACACACACACACACAACAGACACACACGTCCCCTCATGCCTTCATGTTTTTCCCGTGTTTTTCAGCGCTGGCTAAAACAGGGACGAGAGGATGGGGGGGGGGGAAACACCTTTGCATTCGTCTGTGTTGCTGAAGTCCAGCCTTGGGCTTATTAGGCTCCAGTGAAGTGTGCCGTGATTTGACAAGGCCAGTGACGAGAGGCACTGTAAATATCCGGCTGTCATGTGACTCACTTCGTGGCCTCGAGGAGCCAACGAAAGGTCAGTGTTTCCTGATGCCATTGCCAGCAACTAAATTAAGTGACTTCATCCCTTGCACACGCATCTGTCCCATTTTAGGAGACGGATACAGCGGAGGTGTTGCGTCACTTTTTGCGCACTCGCAAACATCGTTCACATTCCCAACCGGAAACACGCATCCGTACACACACACACAAAGCCCATATTGGGCTAGGCGAGCTCATCTACACATCTATACATATACAACACACACCGCTGGGCATGTAGCACGTATACTCACCACCTCTGGGTTTGTCTTCATGCATGTCATGTCTGACAGTGACAGCAGTCTATTAACACGTCTGCACAGCTTCCCCTTCACAAAGCAAATTGTGATCTGTGGTCTCTATCCAAACGCAGCGCAAAAGGTTAAAAAGCATCATTAACCTCCGTCACTACTTACATTATAGAAACTCTTCTTGAAAATCAAAAGGGCAGGGTGTCTACTATGAATGCTAATACATTCATGCCAGCGTGCGCCGGCACCAGCGATGTTGCGCTCCAATTCAGACACAAACACAGCGAGGGGAGGGGGGGAAGAGAAAAGTGACATTCCTGTTGAGCGAAATCAGTTGCCAGTACATGTGGAAACAAACAGAACCTGGAGGATAGTCTAATACAAAAAGAAGTCAAAAAAATAGGTGGAGCAAGGCTGGGAATGGGAGTTACAGCCATGTAGGTATTTGAAAGCAAAGAGAAAATATATGCTGACCAATATCCAAAAAAATCCTGAGACTGTATGCCCCCCGTGGAATATCTGCCATGTGCTAAAACACTCATCTCACTGATTAATTGGGGGAACATTAAATCCATTTTCCAGTCCGTCACTGGCCCGTGCCCATGGAGATTCCAGCGCTCCTTAAATAAAATGTGGATTACTTTGTACGGTTTACTGTACCGTGGGGAGACATGGGAGATCATAGAGGAAATAAGTTATTTAAAACAAGCCGCCAATGCTGGAGAGCGAGGCAGGCAAACCACTGGATTCCCCCTGCGGAGGCTGAGGTGGGATAAATCTAACAAGTTTGTGATTTGTGTTCAGAGCCTAAAGCGCTCTGCTAAGTCAATTTGACATGAGAACAGCCAACATCTCTGGTTAAAAACAGTAAATGATAAATAGACTCCCTGTTAAAGAGTTGTTTTATAGAGTTTTTCCTTGTACGATGTTGAACGGTAAAGTTCATTGAGTGAGGGTTATACAAAATAAAATAGACTTGACTTGTGTTTTGTTATAGCGTTTTTCTAGCCTTCCAACCATTCATTTACAGTACAAATATTCACCCATTCACACACTGGCTATACAACAAAGTGCCAACCTGCACATCAGGATCTAATTATTGAATCTTTCTGTATGCTTACAAGACAATCAAGAAAATCTAATTATTGTGTTCATCTGATATGGTTGGATTTTTAGAATGCATGTATACAGCTTAGATAATGCAATTGGATCACTTTTATCCATCATGTATAAGCCTAAACCAACAAGAGAGAAACCGCCAGAACCAGCCAAAAAACAATTCAATGTATTTTCATGCAGTGTGACTAGCAAGTATGATTTATTAAAACGGAGACAAAAGGAAACTTGTGTGTCTGGTTGGTAACTGTAGTAGAGAATTCAGCCTATCAAGTTGTCTATATTCTGGTTTTACAAGGTGACAGAAAATATGTGCATATATATGCACATGTATATATCTATGGCTGTATTAACCAGCTGAAACAGCAGATGATGCAACATTGGGAGGGTACAGCCCATCATTTATTTCATTTTGTGCAGAAGTCTGACTAGAAAAAATAAAATAAAAAATCAGATTTTGAGCATAGCTCAATTCAGCTCTGCATGTAAACATACTGTGGTCAGTGATAAATAATGGTTGGCAAGATGAGAAAATCAAAAACCTTACCTAAAACTTTAAAATACAGTTTTACACACACACACACACACACACACACACACGACAAGTGTAGTAGGTAAAAAACTTGAAAAATGCAAAAGGCTGAGCCAGTGTCTGTTCTGGGCGACTGAGTTAAACCTGCTATACATTCTAATGTAATAAAAACAATTATTCTTATTTTGATTTCTTTATGTATTTATAAAACACACTTTATATTATTCCCCACAAAAGCCCTTAAAAAGCTGTCTCATTTTAACTGATTACCTTTTCACGGTGGAACGTCAAAGAGCTCAGTCAAAAGTAGGGATTTCACACTTGATCCTAACCCATGTCCTGTGATATTTTGATAAATTGATTTTTTTTGGCAGACACCTAGTTAGGGCTTGCAACATAGCGTGTAGTAAAGCAATTTAAACGTGTAAGACATCAAGTATTAGAGTAGCTCTAATCAAAGGAAATTAACTTCTATCCGATATGTCTTTTGAGGGTTTCCTGCATTCAATTGTAATATTGTTTGTAATATTTGTGGAAAGAAATGCCACCACAGCTGCGTTGTATAGGAATCCTTAGTGATTATTTAGACAATACGTGAACTAAATGCTGAAGTTCAGGTGCAGTTTTTTTAACCAACAGAATTATTATATTTAAAAGGAAACTGGAGTTATAGTTTAACCTGCATAACATTTCTTAAAAAAGAGCAAATTGAAATTTTCTTATTTAACTTGTATTATTTAGTGCGGAAAAACATCTAATTATGCAGGATGATGTATAGTTTATACACATGATTAGCTAACACCTGTTTAGTTGTTAATGCACATGACATTAATCACTACTCAGGTGTCAATAAATAAGGAAACGATATTTTATCGCAAAATTGCAGAAAAAAAATTAATTAGCGTCAAGTTTGTTTAGTAGGAAGTCAACAGCTAGCCTCTTTCTCTCGTCACATCTTCTAAATGTAATGCAGAAGGCGTTCGTTTATTAGCATAGCGCTAATATTTTAGCATGTTTCACAAAAAAGTAGCTAGCTACTTACCAGAGGTGATTAGCTTGCTCAAAAACACGGCGCTCCTTTAACGTTACTCCATGTTGTGTGCGAAAATGTTTGTGGATATTTTTCCATGTTCCCTCCACAAGCTGTCGCTTTCTTTTCTTTTTTTATAAAGTGAAGCCAAACCTTAGAACGTTTGAATCCGGCGGGCGCCATTATGATTTACGACGCGCTAAACCGGCTAAGCGTCATCACGTGATTTAGTCGTGCTTCGCGGGAAAGCGAGCGTGCGTAACTTGCTTAAGTCACGTGACGTAGATTCGCGCTATTTTCAAATGATAGGAAAATCATTAGGGGGGAAAAATGCACGATTTGTTAGATAAATTGCCAAATGATATAATGAATTGTTTGACAGTTTATCTAATGATTCGTACTGTTTGTAATTAATAAGAAACACACAGGTTTTCTTGATTCCCACCCCCCAAAAAAACATCAAAAGTGATGTATCTGTAGAAAAGTAAAATATCATGCCGCTACACCGGGGTCATTATGTGTCAAGTGTGAATCTCAACCTTTCCTAATATTTTTCAGACCTGTCTCAATGAAATAAAAAATGAAAAAGATCCCACATTGTGTTGTAGTTGGCTAAACAACATCTGTACAGACGCTGCTTTTCTCCACTGAGACAGAATCTAAACGACGTCTGTCTGCACAGCTGATGAGCTGGTCCTATCACACCCTCATAAATGTTAAAACACCGTTCATTGTCGCGCTGCTAGATGTTAGTCTGTACGAACAAATGACTTATAAATCATTTATCGTTGCATTATCATTTATTTATTAGTATAGTTCACTATTTGCTGATGTGCTACACAAATGACTATTTATTCCAGGACAGTGAATAGAAAGAGATAAAACGTGTCTTTTTTATACTAAACATATTAGGAATGTCTCACTGAGACCACGCAGATGAGAGGAAGAAACAGCTTTATGACTCGAGGCTCTGTTTGGAAACATCAAGTAAAGTAAAGCTAAGGACAAGTAAATGAAATATTGATTTAAACCACCAGCCATAACATTACAAACATGATAATTCCTTCTTTTTTCTCTGTTTCACATCAATGTCAGCTGAATGCCCGTTTTTGTTGCCTGTTGATTTGCGCTGTAGGAACTTCTAATAGCTTCATAATAAATCCTTCGTCTGTAAATGCTTTTGACATTTTACAGACCATGTGATGGACTGATTGATGAAATACAAGGAGATCTGCAGTTGTCTGTAAAAAAAAAAAAAAAAAAAAAAAAAATCCGCAGCCATTTAAGTGCAGGGAGCATCTCATTAAATAACATGCAATGAGTCATCTTTTGGGACAAAACATGTCCCGGGCGCGCTTTTGGCATTTTTATGAAAAGATATAAGATGACAGCAACAGGCTAAAAGAAATGAGTGTGTGATTAGGTTTTAAAAGCTCAAACTATTTCTTTTCATTTTCTCTCAGGAACATTTAGCTTGTGTTGAACTGTTGGTCATCGTCTCTCCAGGTGAATCCGGTTTATCTCAGGCTATCAGTGTTAACCCGGGCCAGGCTGATTGGTGCTAGTGATAATGTCCATTTTATTTTCACCTCTCCTGTAATCAGCAACTACTGAATCTCCTCTCTGAGAACTTGAGAGGGGCGAAGAAGTGGTTTGGGATGGATTAAGGCTGACGTCAACGGCGAATGCAAATGTGCTTCTCGAGCTTTATGTAAAAAGCTCTGAATTGGGGAGCTTAGCCGGGGAAAATTTTGTCCACATGCTCTAACCCATTCTTGTCAGTGCTGGAAGGATTGCGTGGTCTCACTGATGGGTTGGACGACCAGCTCCCTCAGCTTTGAAGCTGATAAACCTTTTAAAACCATGACAAATATGCTCCTGCAATTTTTTTGCTAGAGGAGAAGGCGAAGAAATGAAATAGGTAGCAGGCGCAGGAATATGAAATTCCACTCCATCCCACCTCAAAGTCGCCGCCGTGCAGCTACATTTTGCTTCTGAAAAGCCGATAGAAAGTGCTTACTGTTGCACAGCTCGGCGCTTCATTCTGCACTGACTGCCTGTTGCGGAGCTGTCTTCCTGTATGTAAAAAAAAAAACACAATAATGCGTGACCTAATGCTCTCAGCGTCAATATGGGCAGACGATAGCTGCCAATAATGTCGAGGCCCCGTGTCGGCGGCCGGCGCGGCCGAGTGGCACAAGTTCGGAAGCGAGGGGTGAGACATCCAGTCAGTTTCCATAGTGATGTGCTTGAATGGAAGGGATTAGCAGGGGCAGTGTGGTGAGAAAGGATTGCAGGCTTCTGTCAAAGCTTGCATTTAAAGAGCTCCGTGTCGCGGCTCCCTCCCGTTTTTTTTTTTTCGGTGATGCTGATGACGGACCCCCTCGTCTCCCTCCACTTCCCCCTGATACATAGACGTGTTTTATATGCACTGAAATGGCTTCCTCTTTTCTTTGGACATTGAAATACTTGATGAGCCAGTTAGGTCCACAAGGATAGTCAAATAAAATCGATATCTTCCAACGTTACAGTCTTAAATTCCCTTATTGTGTTTATGGATTAAGCTGCAATGAAAGAAAAGGAATAAAAATGTGGAAAAAAAGGACCAGGGCTGAAACCAGTGATTATGCTCATTACTGGTTAATGTCTCAATCGATTATTGTCTTTCAGATATAGAAAAAAAAGTCATGATGCTACTTTCTAAAGGCTCATGGTTACATACATATTCAATTCAAGTGAATCTCTGGCATTCTTGCGATCACCAAAAGTGTTAAAGATTCTATTTTCTGTTGCACAAATAATCAATAATTACTTCAGCTCAAGCCAAAGTTCCTTTATAGCTTTGTGATGATTAAAAATGTGGTAAAAGCTCTAGAGACAGCCTTTGGCATTTTATGCAGACACGCTTGGGCCTATTCAATGAATGTATTAACAGGAGGAAAGATTACAGCCGGCACAACGATGATGAACCTATCCTTGAATTTGTCCATTTCCAAAAAAAGAATCTGAAGTTAAACATCAAAACACACTGAAAGAGTCTAATCCTCATCGAATGTTAAGTTATTTCCGTGTGTAACATCGATCACAACGCCTCCCCCCCTCTCGTATAACACCAGATGAAAAATAATTACAGTAATCAACTTTCTCCCCCGAAATTATCAGGAATTTGATTATTGTGGATTTGTCATCCCTTTGTAATCAAATTGCTTCATTCCTATTGTTTGTACTTTTCATCTATTACTCTCCAGCCCTGGCTGTAATTAAGACATGGGCATGTAATTAGGCCTTGCCAAAATAAAAAAATAAAAAAGACATCACGTGAGCCAAACTGCAAGTCTTAGGAAGGCTGTAAAAATAAGCTATAATTATGTTCATATTCCTTTGGTAGACTGAGATTTACTTATAGGTCACATGGCTAAACCCTTTTTTTTTACTGGCACACAATGTAGTAGAGATTCCAAATGCATTCTCAGATATGTACGCTAACCCCAGAAGGTACAACTATAGCACGGTTCACATTGAAAACCAAATACCTTTTAGTATTTTATACTTGAAGAGAGTTATTGTGCCTTTGGACATACAGTAACCATCTAGTGCCATCACTTAAAAGCACTTCAGCCTTTTTTTTTTTTCTTTTAAAACATGCGTTTCAATTTCTTGTTGAGCAGACAAAAAGGGTTACAGTACTAGTGCTCGGGTTCAGTGCCGAGCCTCAGACTGACCCTGAGTGAAAATAGGCTTCATTCAGAGACATTGGAAGGTTTCCAACATATTAAATAAAAAGGACAGTTGCAATTTATCAAATAATGGAAAATCCTCATCCCTTTCTTCTACATCAAAAAACGGCCTCACAGGCAACTTCTTTAACATGAAGCAAAACTAAAACTGATATCATAATGAATATGAAGCTTTTTTCTTATGTAGGAAAAAAATATCCCGGAAACACGAATAAAATCACTTGAAAAAAGAAAGAAAGATTATTTTCAGAATAAATGTGAGCTCTTTGTTAATTCTTCATTGAATAAAAGACATTGCATGTTTTTGATCACTGTGCACAACCTGCATCGGCCACAAGGTCTGTGATGCAAGTTATGTTTTATATGCTTTTACTTTGTGAGTTTTAAGTTATTATGAAAATTTTGCAAGGAATACTGTTTTTTTTTCCACCTTTGCATTAGACCTTTCTAATAACTATGTGTACCATTACTCCAATATCTACTCCATCTCTGTACATACTTATATTATAGAGTATGTCAAATAGAGTATATCTTTGATTTATATGTATTTTTGTAGTCAGGAAGAAGCCTCAATAATATTTGCATATTTTCTGTGTAAAATGTCAAGTTTTGGGAGCTTTCCACTAGGTGCATGTCTATGTGCATCGGTTTTTAACTCGTGATATATATAAAGTAGTAGACTATCGATGCTGAAGAACGTTTAATCACACATTTGATTTAACAGCATTGCAGCAGCTCCTGGAATTGGATCAAATTGTTCTCTTCATTGTGAGAATCAATCTTAACAGATTACCTCTGTGAATTTGAGTTTTTTCAGCAGTAGAACCAATTCACTGCATGACCTTTTTTTATATAATATTAATAATGCTGTTCATAAGTCAGTTCAGCTGCTATTGCTAGAATGCAGACACATACATTGCTCCACCAGATTTCATTTCAAAGGCCCTTTTTTGCTCTCTGACGTGCGTTTGTAGGTTGCCGTGTGTTTCAGCGTAGATCTAGATGTGCGTTTTAACCCTCAGAAGCCTAATCTGCACCCTTAATGGACTTTTTGTAGAAGTTAATTAACCATTTTCAATGATAGCGGCACAGCAATCCCAGTAGAGAGCCACATAAAGAGGGGAAAGACGGAGACCGATTATGCTGTTGCCTAGCAACACATGTACAAAATTTGAAGCGATTTAGTGCCCCCATACTGGTTATCACGGAGGTCATATGTTTACTAAATCCACGCCGCGCGCTGGCTGTCACACGGGGCCGTCAACACATCAACACGGTACCTGTCCCCCCGTCCTGATGCCAAACATGTTAAACCTGCAAAAACATTAAAAAAGGCTGAATGTCTCTTAAATACACGGCTGTCTTCTAATTCTAATTCTAATGGATTTGTTGAAACCGCATTTATTTTGACTGACTGATAAATGCTACAGCAGAATCCCAAAAATGTATATATGTATTTTGAGCTGTGGTGGGATTTAACTTCTTTGCATAGTTGATCCCTTCAGGAAGGAAAAAATGAGAGTTTGAGGAAGAAAACAGAAAAAAAGCACCAAGGAAAGAAACAGAGCATGCTCCACAAATTTGGCAGATGATTCACTACATATTCCTGAAATATCATTGGCCGGCCCACATCTCGGATTCCTGCATCCCACAATTACTTCACTACGCATGTAAATAATATCTGGCAAATGCTGTTTGTTATAGGAGGAAAAAAAATGTCCTCTCAGCTTATTTTTCTTGCTTAGAAATTGTGTGTGTGTGTGTGTGTGTGTGTGTGTGTGTGGGAGAGAGAAAGGAGGCATACAAAGAGAGGAAGAGAGAGAGGCGAGACTGAGCTGCCGAGGCACTCACTTCACAGCAATTTAGGTCATGCTAAACAAATGCTATACTAAAGAAGCACAGACAAATAAGAGCATGTAGCCTGGAAGTGATTTCTGCGTCTGTGGAGGTTACACACAGTGGGGGAGCGCAATAAAAAGAGGCTGCACATGCAGCCTCTGTGCAGCAACCTGCAGGTGTGAGGTAAATTCAATCAATCATCCCCGGGAGGGCAAACCAAAATTATATTTACGCCTTAAAGAGCAATATCGAGTGAGCGGGTTATCCGGTTATGCATTACTTCTCCGGCGATATATAGGCGCATCCCTCGGTTGTGTATTGTGCTCTTACATTCTCTCTGCGCTTGCTGAAGTCGAGAAAAAAAAAACGAACAGCAGCAATCACGGCGAGAGGCTGATGAAAAGCAAAGCTGCAGAAAAGACGCTTTGTTGAAATCAGAACAAGGCTTCTGCAAGAATTTATTGGGTTTTTTTTGTTAATTTAAATTGTATTTTGCAGCTTGGATGCAAAAACGACAATGATTTCCTTTTGGTACATGATCCTATCACAGGTATCATATTCTGCAAATAGGCCAAATAGGTATTTTCCTCCTTATCTACCAAGTGAGTTGACTCTATCCCTGCATATTAGCTCTAGAATGCACAAAGCTGACATACACCTCATCCTTCACTGTGGCTCGTCAAGCAGTGACTTGAATTTTTGGACAATTTAGATGAACCCGGGATGTGTACACAGTTTTTAAGCAGGAGAAAAAACAAATGTGCGACAATATGAATAAAATATGTGAATTGCTTATGATTAGCATACTAATGACTAATCATCATGCTAATCAGTTCATCTGTGGCCTCAAATTGCAGGACTGGTGATGATAAATAAGAGTCCATGAAAGATGCATCTGAAAAACTGAGGGAATGCGGACGGGAGATTACAAAGCAGTTAAAACAATCATTTCGAGGATAGTTCATTAAAAAGCAGACATCAAGGGAGGAAAATGGAGGGCAGAGTCATCCTCAGGAGGGTAATTCAACACTGCTTGAGCCATGTATAGTGTTCAAAGCATGAAGTGTGCAATTTCCTCTTTATTTTCATGTGTATCTTTTCATTTTGATACACAATATGGGAAGAATTCTGTATTTGCTGCTGGTTGTAAGTGCAGTTTGCATCTAATAATTATAACTGGGGCTGTGTTTGTGAAGTGAACAGCACCTTAGTCGCATCCCCCCGTTAAGATGATTCTACAGCCAATGAGCCGGCGAAGAGGAGCCAAAGCAAAGCCTCAATCCCGGCCGCGTTCTCTGAAAAGCCATTACAAGAAAGGACAAGTGATCCCGGCCTAATGGAGCACGTACAGCATTCACAAGGAGCCAAATCAGAGCTTCCGAGTGAAAGTAAGAGACTGGGGAGAGGGAAAGGGAAGGGAAGGGGAGGGAAGGGGAGGGGAGGGGCGCTGCTGGTGAAAAGGGCAGCGAGCTGAATCAAACCGGAGCCACGGGGTTAGGAGGTCAGCTGGTCCGCAGCCTACATCACCAGCTCATGCCCCGCGTGCCTTAATCAGCAGGTGTATAAATATGTGTCGCGTTTCACGCCCCGCGTCCGCGGGGACGGCGACCCAGATGGGATTTTAAATGCTGCAATTCATGTGCTATCATTTAGTAGGTTAGTTCACCCCTCATTGGTTTTACCATCTGGTGCCCTCTCAGCCTGTGATGGGAACACACTGATCTCACTGCCACGGCGTCTCCAGCAGTTTGCACCACAGCCAGGAGGATCCATCCACCCCAACTTACTGATAGATTCAAACAAATGATAATATCAATATAATAATAATAAAAGTGGATCTACATTCTGAGTTTTCAGCAGGAATCTAAGTGATGATAGGCAATGCTTTTTTTTTACCCCTGGAGTTTGCAAACAAAACTACAAATATGGAGACAAACTACAAACCCTTCAAAAAAAAAAAAAAAAAAGTGGCGATGCGTTAAAGTGCGGACGAGCAGATCATGACATCACAGTTCACGCAAGAAAAAACAGCTGATCTGAAGCAGAAGGGAATAAAAACGTGTGCTAAATATCCAAGTAAAATCAAACAAGTGGGCCTAAATGGCCGGCTGCAGACCACTCACCTGCTCCTTAACAAGTCTTCTCTCCTTTTTTTACTTTCCGGATGTTTTGTGCTTTTTTTTTCTTTAGAAAAAGAAGAGAAAAAAAAATAAAATCCTCGACTGGATCCAAGAATTCGCTGATTTGCTGCGTTTTTTTTTTGTCTTTAGACAATTCTTTTATTTTGTTTTATTGTGATAGAGCTCATTCCACGACTTTTATTCCTCTCATATCTCCCCTCATGTGCGGCAGACGTTGTGTGGGGCAGTTGGACGCCTGTGCCGCTCCCTCCCTTTATTGACTGACTGGCTCCTTCATCACCTCCACACACTGATGCTTAAACATTACCCTCCACATGCCTGCATTTTGCACCGACAATACATTTTGGAAGGGGAGGATGGGGATTTTTTTTCATGAGGAGGAGGAGGAGGAGGGGGGGCAGAGACAATGATATTGTTTTTAAAGCATTTGACTCTTCAAGGTGTCGAGTCAAAAAAAAAAAAAGCCCCAAAATTGGCCAATGTTGATCACATCAGTTTTTAATGGGATTGCAAAACTTGCTTCGCTATAGGAGGTGATGGCACAGCAACAAAAAAAAAACACACGTAAATGCCTCGTAATTGGGTTTTAAATTAAGATGGGGGTGAGGGAGTCAAATTGCGATTTGTGTATATTAAAAGGAAAATGCAAGTGCAGCCTATGGATGAAGATGAGGAGGAAGAGGAGGAGGAGGAGGAGGAGGAGGGGGGGCGACTTTGAGATGACATTGAGGCTGTGTGGATGGGAGTTGAGTCTCTGGTTGTTGATGTTAGACAGTCGCACAAGGCGAAGCGGCTGCTGCCCGTGTTGATTCAGCCTCCTCCTCCTCCTCCTCTTCCTCCTCCTCCTCTTCCTCCTCCTGGTCTTCAGCACTGCTCCCCGCTGGACAGCTCCTGCCTGGACACCCCTGACGCTGCATGGTCCCTTTAAGTCTTTTAATGGAAGTAAAATCTCTTTATGTTCCAAGAAATACTGGGAGTTTACAACTTCGCCCACAGGAGGAATCTACGGATACCTCGTTTCGAGATTTGTGGCAGGCGGCGGATCCTCGGCGGCACAGAACACACATCCATTGTGAGTAAACTGGCTGCTGAATTTCTGCGTCTTGTCTTGTGTGCGCGCGTTTAAACCCGCATACAAACGAACCCCCCCTCCCTTCCCACCACCACCACCAATGCATAATTCTTTTTGTTCTCCTAATTCACGCCTTCACCGACTGAATAAACGTGAATTGGAGCGTCAGCGTGTTGCTGGGGTCAGTCTAATGGCTTCATGATGAGCTCTGCACCTGCCCGCAAAAGCCAATTAAATGCAGGATTGATTATCGGCGTCCACTCTATTGGATGGCGCCAATATGGCATTCTCGCGTGTCCAATAAAACATTTGGTTGTCAGTTAATCGCGGAGAATGGCGCGGCTGTGCGTGCAGCCCGGTGCGTAAAGCTTTTACGCATTGGACATCCCTTTGTCTCCACTGTGCGTTTTGTGTTTCAGTTTGTTTGAGACCCCTCTGTATCCCCGCCGCGTTCAATTCTGTATGTGGATTAACTGCTCGGAGAATCTCCAGGTGCTAATTGGCGGACTGTCCATCATTCATTCTCCCAGGCTGTTCGGTGTTGGTGCGGTGCGTCTTGCGCTTGAAGCGTACGTTTTGGATCCTTGTCGTTTGTCTTTTAAAGTTTTCTTTTATTTTCCTTTATTTCCCGTGTTGATGTCAGTAATGTCATTTTTTTCCCCATTTCGGGTTGTCTTATTTAATTGCAGGCTCTGTTTAGCCTATCATGTGTGTAATTGATCTGGCTTTGGCTGCTGTTCATTTACGCGCAATCTGTCGTCTGTGTTTCACTTATGGGAGCAAGTCCAGCATGACTTTGCCATCGATGATTTTTTTTTTTAATTATTATAATTCATTATTTTATTTTTGGTGTTTTGTTGATTCTGATTTCACCGGGGCGCCAGATGTTAATGAGATGCACTAGTCTGCGTTTAAAATGGTGAAAACAGCATCTATTGGAATTTAATTGATATTGTTTTATTGCACCTGGCAGGGAAGGGGGGCGAGGTGTGTGTGTGGGGGGGGGGGGGAGTAAATGGAAAAATGTCCATATTTGCTTTCATAAATAACCACATTTTTTTTCATCGCCTTCCACCCAAACAAACAAACAAACCAAAAAAAAAAAAAACGACCCACTGCTCTATTCACGACTGCAGGTTAACGGCGACTGACGAGCCGTGTGCGCGCACAGGCGTCCTCCCCGCAGACATTCGGTGCAAAGGTTAGGTCTGAGAAAACCGCGAAGCTGCTGTCTACGTGGACTGGTGCTGAAGCTTACCGTCCGACGGCCAGGACCTCTGCCAAGCCCAGAGACATGGCGACGAACGGCACCAAAACGGACGGCCAGGTCACGGAACTGAACGAGGTGGCCGCTAACAATGACAAACCCAAGGCGCTGGACGTCAAGCCCGAGAAGCAGAAAAAGGAGTTGCCCGACAGGGAGACATGGGCGGGAAAATTTGATTTCCTCCTGTCGTGCGTGGGTTATGCAATTGGACTGGGGAACGTGTGGAGATTTCCGTATCTCTGTGGAAAAAACGGCGGAGGTAAACATGTTTTTTTTTCCCTCACTGCTAATGTATTCGGCTCCACGGCGCACGTAGTCGAGCTTAATTGAGCGCGTCCATGACACGAACAGATTCATTAATTGACGTTGTGCTGTAATGCGTCAGTGCAGTTTGAGCCTCAAATTGGCCATTTTTTCTCCCCATGCATAACTTGATTTTTACTTTCGTCCACCCATGCAGGAGCCTTCTTGATCCCCTATTTTTTGACCCTCATATTTGCTGGGGTCCCCTTGTTTCTACTGGAAACCGCCCTTGGTCAGTACACCTCCATTGGAGGGCTTGGTGTGTGGAAACTGGCTCCTATGTTTAAAGGTATATCTCATATACTTCTGGAGAATTTTTTTCTTATATATCACATACGATTTATTAAAAAAATATGTTTTCATAGAAATAATTATGACCATTAGGATTCATGGAGGCCACACATCCACTAATTCATTTCTGTATGATAGGTGTGGGCCTTGCAGCAGCTGTCCTGTCCTTCTGGCTTAACATTTACTACATTGTAATCATTTCCTGGGCTATTTACTACCTGTACAACTCCTTCACTTCTGTAAGTATGTGCATACAGTGGAGTCTAGTCAAAGCTGAAACCAGCGTAGGGTCAGGGTTGCCATGTCATCAGGATTTTTAGACTGTGAGACTAATGTGCCAAAAAAGGAGAGAAAGAAGAGAAAAAAAAAACACTATAATATCTTGTTTTTTCAGGAACTTCCATGGAGCTCATGTAACAATCCATGGAACACAGAGAAATGTTATACAAACTACTCGATTGCAGACACCACCAATCTCACCAGTGCAGTGGTGGAGTTTTGGGAGTAAGATATTGACTTTGCTTCCTCTCGCTTCTTTCACAACGGCAGAGCTTTTAAAGTACCCTGCATGCATAAAAGACAGCCACCTCTGCTGCATGGTTATTTCTGTGTGTGTGTGTGTGTGTGTGTGTGTGTCCGTGTGTGTGTGTGTGTGTGTGTCCGTGTGTGTGTAGTCGTCTTACTGTCGCTCGCTCTGACTTGTAGGCGCAATGTGCATGAAATGACCGATGGCTTGGACAAACCAGGCCAGATCCGAGTGCCACTGGCAATAACGCTGGCCATCGCTTGGGTCCTTGTGTACTTCTGTATCTGGAAAGGGGTCGGCTGGACGGGGAAGGTAAGATGTGTGCCAGAGTTGCTTCTCCAAGACCCTCTTGTGCTAGACTGATTCCCAATAAAAGGGGGCAGCATGAGAGCAATGCAATATTAACCAGTGTAATATCACCTCATGTATCATTTATTTTTCAGTCAGCGTTGCCCAGATTAGATTTTTATTTAAACACAAGAGAAGGAGGCATCAAACGCTCGTGTTCACTAATCCCGCTCTGCCTCGATGGTGGCTCCTCTAATTCCAATTCTCCCGACGGCGTCTTACGCCGAGTGTGGATCCACGATAGGAGGAGCAACAGCCGCATACGCTGCGATCCGGTTTTGTCCTCTGCCTCCACTTGGAGCCGTTTCCCCTCCCTCGTGGTGCCACATTTCGAAAGTCTCTCGCGTCACGTGACCGTGGCGAATAAAATTTGTTTTGGTCACAAAAAATCCAACCCCCCCAATCCCCCTACCCCCTAGCTCCATCCCCCCCTCTTTGCACATTTTGCTTCACAAATTGCTTACATGGTGCCATAAATGCATAGCGACAAAAGGCAGCTGAATCAAAGTGAACCTGCAGTGTTATTATAGTTATTTTTTTTTTTTTTGCTATACAGTTTCTTTTGGCTTAAAGAGACTGAGGAAAATAAATCAAGAGTGTCTTTATATCCCTCATGAAGATGTCTTTTCTGCTCATAAACTTCATGCATTGGTGTCGCCCTGCTGATAACCAGTTTCACCTTTTCATAGGTGGTTTACTTCTCAGCCACGTATCCGTACTTCATGCTGTTCATTCTCTTCATCCGCGGGGTGAGTCTGCCCGGCGCGAAAGAGGGAATTCTCTTCTATATCACCCCCGACTTCGAAAAACTCAAAGAATCCGGGGTAATGACACGCCGTTATGCTAGTTCGTACCTATGTGCTGCATGCATGGGTGAGCAAGCGGCTAAATGTCTGTTTTGTTTTTTTTGTCAGGTGTGGCTAGATGCAGCAACGCAGATCTTTTTTTCCTACGGATTGGGATTGGGGTCACTTATAGCTCTGGGCAGCTATAACCCTTTCAATAACAATGTTTACAGGTAAGACGGAGAAATCCGCCAAATGTAATCAGAATAATAGCCGAAGACAACATTAATTAAATTGCAGCTATCTTTTGATCCAATATTACATGCCCCTATTCGAGGGTACTGATTAAGAGCCCTAGAAGGGTCCTATTCATGTCAGCTGCTGACATGAACATAATAATCTACAGGAAAGACTGGTTTTGCTCTCGATCCATGTGCTGGAGGGAGAAAAGAGACGTTTACTATGGTTCTGGGTCACATGAACAATAGCGTATGCTTGTATGAGGATTTGTATTATTACCTATTACATTACTTGTCTTTGTAATGTTCCTAAAAGATTAAAAAAATGTTTTTTGCCAAGTAAATTGCAGTGAGGTATAGGCTCATCTTCTCTTTCAGGCCTCAGGCCCCATGTGCTTATTCGTGAAGTTGCAAAACAGAAACTTTAAGAATACGAGTCAACTTAAATATTTGACAACAGGCCTATTTCATATTTCCTCTCCCCAGAGACTCTATTATTGTGTGCTGCATCAACTCATGTACCAGCATGTTTGCTGGCTTTGTAATCTTCTCTATTGTTGGCTTCATGGCACATGTGACCAAGAGAGAAATCGCCGACGTAGCAGCTTCAGGTAGGGCCCACATGCCTTCTCCTATAAATGTTCTGCAACCGCGCATGAATAAAGGCCGAGCTGTCATCGATGCTGACCGCTAAACGCCGTCGCGTTCACAGGATAATACGAGCCTGATGAAATGTGATTTTTCTCTTCTTTTCTTGTTTACCGTCCAGGTCCGGGCTTAGCCTTTCTGGCCTACCCGGAGGCCGTAACCCAGTTGCCCGTGTCTCCCCTCTGGGCCATTCTGTTCTTCTCCATGCTGCTCATGCTGGGGATAGACAGCCAGGTAAGGGGCTCGGCGATGATCTGCTCACGGGCTGACCTAAATATTTAAAATGCAGGTACATATCATGCGGCCCAGCCCCCTGCTCCCTGTATGATAAACCACGCAATTTGCCTCTCGTGGACAGATATAGCTGAGCTTTGACATCGGCTGTCAAGTCTTTTTAATGCAACTTTATCACCTCCGTGTGCCCGCAGGTTTCGCTGTCTGTCTGCATCTTTATTTTGAGTGTGATATTTGGGTTCGGATAAGGCCATGGAAACTTGAAAACACATACACAGGGCTGCAGCAGCAGCAGCACGACATATACACGCTGGCTCTGACCACCAGCACTTTGATGCAAAAGACATGAATTGTCACCATATTCTAATCGTCATAGCAACATTGCTTTTGCATGTTAGAGCTATTAATAGCTAATAGCTAATAAGCATTGGTCAATCAGAAGATTGCATTTGTGGGTTTTTTTGTCTCATTGAGGGTGGAAACTGAGATTTTTTATCATCCTAACTTAAATGTAGCTTCAATGGAAAGCAATATATTTTACAAAATATTCAGAGCCTTCTATGTTAGAATAAAAAACACATATTAAAACATATTTGTGCTTAATAGTGATTGTGTGATTCTGTCCTTCAGTTCTGCACTGTTGAGGGCTTCATTACCGCCCTGGTGGATGAATTTCCCAGGGTGCTCAGGGGCAGACGAGAGATTTTCATCGCGGTTGTCTGCCTGGTCTCCTATGTGATCGGACTCTCAAACATCACACAGGTACGTCCCACCCACGCCGCCACAGATTCAACTAAAGTTTTAGCATCGAAAAATCCACGCGAGATTTGAAAGATGCAATGGACAAGCGTCGTTTTGGATTCACAGATTTTGTTCTTTTAGTGGCTAACGAATTATCACGTTACGCTATGCTGTATCTGCACATCGACATATTATCCTAACACTGATCCATTTTGTTTTATGTAACCAGGGTGGAATCTACGTGTTCAAACTGTTCGACTACTACTCTGCCAGTGGGATGTGTCTGCTGTTCTTGGTCTTCTTTGAATGCATCTCCATATCCTGGTGCTACGGTGTGTATCAGCAATATTTCCACAAATACAGTTTTCTTTAGTTTAGAAAACATCTCACCTACCCAGTGATATTCGTGCTTCTCAGCCTCGAGGTGACAAGCCGCTCACTCCCCGTGAAATAAATCAAAGTTTCGATCATAGATTCTGTTCGTTCCCGCAGGTGTGAACAAGTTCTACGACAACATCCAGGAGATGATTGGCTACAAGCCGTGTATATGGTGGAAGCTGTGCTGGGTGGCGTTCACCCCCCTCATCGTCGGGGTGAGTCGCCGGAACTAACGCGGCAGTACATCTAAAGTCACGACGTGGAAAAATTAAGCAATAAATAAAGTCGATATCAGGCGTCAGGCGCAGGCAGAGCCGCCCGCGGTCAGCGGTGTCAGTGTGCATAACGCGTCTCGTGTCTCCCACAGGGCGTGTTCTTGTTCAGCGCCGTACAAATGGTCCCCCTCACCATGGGGGACTATGTGTTCCCGGGCTGGGGTCAGGGAGTGGGCTGGCTCATGGCGCTGTCCTCCATGATCCTCATACCGGGATACATGATCTACATGTACCTCGGACTCAAGGGCACCTACAAAGAGGTAAGAAGTGGACTGTCCGTTTGGGGTTCCGTCGGGAACAGGTTTTGGCTGATCTTCTGGGGTCTGGTTGTGGTCTTCCCCTAAGAACCACCTCTGCACCCCACTGGCAGCCATTGTTTACTATCTGACAGGCTACTTGGTAGCTTAAAGGAGTGGAAATGTACCAAGTTAAGAGTAAAGTATAAAAAGAAAGAAAAAACTACACTGCAAAAGCTGAAATCTTAACAGGTGGAAGACATGTTATTATATTATTATAACCCTGTATGGAGTGGAATTATTTTATTCCACTGGCAGATCATTTATTTATTTCAAGTTTTCCTAATTTGAGTGAATTTTCTTTGTTTTATGAAAACAAAATTGACATTTTGTTAAAAAAAAACGATAAACTAAATGATCTATTTTACTGAATAATGGACTAATTGTACCAAAAACAAGATGTTTAGAGTAATAGAACAAGTCCCCAGGTACCATGTGAGTCTTGCTGCTCCAACGTGATTGGTCAATTCTACCCTGACTGCAATTAAACTGCAAAACAATCTCCTGCGTATTTTTAGAGGTTACCATTATTTTTTTCCTGTTATGTAAGCGATGCGTTAATTGGTCGTTCTTCTTCCCCCCTCCCCTTCCCCCTTCCAGCGACTTCGGATAATGCTTCAGCCCCCCGCGGTCGTCAGGCGGCCCCAGGAGAACGGACCGGAGCAGCAGGCAGAGACCAACACGGCCAACCTCTCCAGCCCCGCCAACCCGGCGCCGGCCAACCCCGCCAGCCCGACCGGTGCGGCCCCCGTCAACACCACCACCACCACCACCACCACCACCGCTGCCGCCGCTGCCGCCCCGGTGACCCCGGCCTACCAGGCCCCCCCACCGGCCGCCGCTAGCCCGGCCAACCCGCCTGCTGCCCCCGCCGTCACCACCACAGCTACCGCCGCCACTGTCGTCACCACTACCGCCACCACCACCACCACCGCCGCCGCGGCCACCCCCCCCACCACGACGGTCAGCCCCACCACCAGCCCGCCGCCCAACCCCACCAGCCCCACGGAGCCCGTGAACCCCCCGAACCCGACGAGTCCGACCCCTAACCTGACCAACGCCGAGGCCAACGTGTAGACGGCGGAGAAACCCTCGTGGAGCGCGCAGACAAAAAGAGAACGTGACAAAGGACTTCCAAGATTTCAATTGATTCACCTACCTCCAGGGGCAATATGTGATCAGAAAAACAGATTTTTGAACCATTGTTTAATTTTTCTGCATTTGTAAAAAAAAAACAAAAAAAAGGCGAGAGAGGGAGAGACAAAAACGAGCCAGCGACGTCTCATCGTTGGTTTGCATTCCTGAAAAAACAATATCAAAGACTGTTAGTGTTCACAAATACAACCATAAATCCTAATTTGAACAAAAAAAAAATTGTAAACATGCTGTGTAATACTGTGAGAAAAGTAAAAAAACAAAAAAAAACAGAGATATAGATTAGAGAATTGTTGAATATCTTCATGAATCAAGTAAATACCGTGTGAATATAGTAGATGAAGTAGTGAACAAAAATTGACACCATTGAAGAGTGCAAGTGATGGCGTCAATTTTATTGTGGATGTTTACTAAACCTCACACAGTTGTCTCTTTTTTCCAAGCGTTGCACTCTGTGAGGTGAATACAGGCCACAAGGCGACGGCGAGGGAGCTCTGAGGAAGCACAATGCCAATAAGAAGTTCATGTTTAGGGAGTAAATGTGGGTGTGTGTGTGTGTGTGTGTGTGTGTGTGTGTGAGAGAGAGACTGTTATTTTTCCTTCTTTTTTTTCAGCAAAAAAAAATAATAATAATAATAATAAGAGAACTTTTATGTGATGGAAAAAAAAAACATTTTTAGAATTATTTTTAGGATGTTTTATACTATACGTGTCGTGACGGAGGACCAAAATCAATAATCAGACAAAAGCAAAAACTATGCCAGTTAGTGTTCGCTTGGCAAAAGCAAAGCACCGGGTAGGAAAAAATAAAAAAAGAGAGAGAGAAGGAGAGAGAAGAGAAAAAGTACAGGGTTAGAAAAGTGATTTACAAACATCGACTATCCCTTAATGCTGACAGTCAATCCTGTTTACGTTTTTTGCATGCTTTTTTTTTTTTTTTTTTTCCTCAGGAACAACAGCGGGAAAAAAAAAAAAATCCTGCAATGTCTCCTGACCAAAAAAAAAAAGAATAGAAAGAAAGAAAGAAGAACAGAGAAGGCCTTAAGCCAATACACCGATTTACAAATAAGCCATAGTCTGTTCACATGACTGGGCACAAAAATCACTGGAACCTGGACCAACTCTGTGTTTGAACAGTCGTTCTTTTTACTTTTATGTGTAATGATCAATTATAGTTTGATCAATATGTATTCAGCAATACATATGTAGGTGTATAAGTGCAGGCCGGTAAGCGGGAGGTCTGTTTCCCCTTTTTTGTTTCCGTTGTCTTTGCTTTTTTAGTGAAAAGCACAAAAGCTTTAATTTCCCCAGACTTTTGCCATGGCGTGTTAGGACAATGTTAGTTTGCTTCTATGGCAGCTACCGTGAGAAAAAAAAAAGGCATCTGGTCGAGAAAAAAAAAAACAAAAAACAGAACACGTTTACTTCGAAAAAGCAAAACAACTGAGCGAAAAATGTGAAAAAGGCTCCAGTTCATGTCCTGTGAATTTTGTATAAAGTTACTCTACCGCAGTTTTCTCTGGAACTTTGTTGTAAAACTGTACCGTGTTAAAACATGTAACTGTGAATGTCTGTAATACATTGGAAGTTATTGTCTAAATGTTGAAAAAATGGAGTTGCTGTTTTCTGCAATAATATTTTGATCACAGAAGCTAAAGCACATATCTAACAGAAATATACAAATGATGACGACAATGAAGATACTGACGATTATATTAAAAAATAGAAACTATGTCTAGTAAAACAATATTGTTTTGTATATTTTTAACTGTCTCACTGCCTAATGTAAAACATAATATAAACATGATATGTATCTAAATGGTGTCACATGATAAAGCACGATTGTTATGTTATACAAACAAGAAAAAGACTGGAAAAAATAAAGAATTATAGAAAATATAAATACAATACACGCCTGGCGTACGTCCCTTTATGTGGCATGTGTGTTTTAAAGTAGCGGGGAAATTAGGTCAAGCCAACGATCCTATCAGCAGATATACGCCGAGCTGGATGCTCCTGCAGTAATTGGCTGTTTTTCCTGTTGTTCTCCATAGAACATTACCGATAAGATTCTTTTTATTTGTTAGTTGGAGGACAGGTGGGACCATTTAAAAGGAACACGACATCCAGCTTAACTCTACCATGGGGGGTAAGAAAAATAGAAATATCAAAAGAGGATAAAAGGGGGGGGGGGGGAATGCACGAAGCTCCGCTTTGTGGATCATAAGAGTGTGGATAGAGAGGCCTCGACGAGCAAGAAAAAAAAACATCACCACAAAACAGCTCCAGCCCCGGGGCCTGGCGTGCCGTCCCGCCCCATCTCCCCAACCTCTTACGGCTCTGTGTGTGTGTGTGTGTGTGTGTGTGTGCGTGCGTCCCCCCCCCCCCCCCCCCCTCCACCTCCCGCAGTCGCTGCTTCCATTAGCTTCCAGTGTGATAAAAGAGACGGCACCAGCTGACACCACCACAATGACTCGCCATGTAGAAAAGAATGAGATGTCCCCTCTAGTAGCTTGTGGCAAACTCTCGCTCTGTGTGTGTGTGTGTGTGTGTGTGTGTGTGTGGGAGAAAGAGTGATGGGAGGAGGAGGAGGAGGAGGAAGCGATGTGTGTGTGTTTGACTGCGGTTTTGAATTATGCCCTTAATGGGAGCCCATATAAACCAGCCCCTGATTGATGACTTACTGGCCTCTTTTTATTCCCAGTCGTGTCATTTAGCATCATTACCTATGAAAACCAGTCACCACCGCGACCCAAACGGATGTCTTACGACCGCGGGAGCCGTAAATCATCATTTTCGGCGAATGAAGGGGAGGACGGCACGAGGAAGCTCTTCATTAGTTGGGAGCAATAAAGCAGAAAACAATTAGTCTTGGGCTGAAAACTTAATTTGAATCCGCTATATTTTTTAACTGCAGAAAGAAAAATCCCCTCTTCTAGACGGGCTTTGGTCTCCCAGTGAATTCTGTGACCCGTGGATGCTGTGTGACCCAATTATGAACTTCAGCTACATTTCCTCGCCGCAAACGTTTGTGCGTGTTTTTTATCACATTCACGTAGTGTGCTTTCTCACTGACAACGAGGTGCCTGCATAGTTTTCAGCTAAACATTTGGCTCGGATCGCCTATTTTCTGCTGTGAAAGCAGAAAGTGGACAGTGTAGAATAGTAATTTTGCAGCTTCTTCGTGCTTGTAATGGCTTAACGAGGAAACAAGGCGACAGCCTCAAACTTTAAGGGGTGCTATTCCGATTAACCGTCTCATAATGTGGATCATATGAGGCCTGTTGACTCTTTAACTGTGATTAAGGGGTGTATAAATAAATCGATGCTGCACGTCGGTGTGTGTAACGCATTAGTGCGGCACAAACTGTCTCATTAATTGACACAGATAGCTGCTAATTTCACTGACGCCACCTCCTCCTCCTCCCCAGCTTTTCGTGGGCTGCCCGGCTCCATTTTGCGGCCAGATCCGAGCGAGGGGGGACATTGTTTGGTGTTTTTTTTAAGCATTTCTTGGCACTCTCTGTCGCCAGGCTATTTTTAAAGTTACACAAAAAAAGTGCTCGCAGTGCGGCCGCGAGAGGGGACACTCTCGGAGAAGCAAACTGGTGATCCATGATGCTTTTATGAAGGGATGACAGAGCGCCACAGCTTATAAACTCATACAGGCTGCAATGATTAATCCCCACAGCCCGCGTGGAGCAAGAGGAAAGTAATTCGGCTGTGAAGATGAAAAGACTGATAATTGTGTTTGTGCTTTCTCTGTTTTTAACCCCGGTGCCAAAGGACAAATTTAAAAATCATAACGCCCTATTGGCTTTATGTTGTTGCGGGTCACTAAACCTGCACCGATGCATTCTGGTTCTGCCCCAGACTTCCGTCCGAGGTACGCTCACCCGAGAATTCAAAGCAAATACATTAATGAATAACTAATCTTTGCAGATGCATGAATCTACATATCAATGTAATCAGAGGATGTTGTGTGCATGGCTATTTCCAGCAGAGGAGGCTGAGAGGATGTCAAGCATGCAAAGCCTCTCTGCATATATGCTAATCGGGCTCCATTTTCCAATCTGAATATGAACCTTGCTGAAATGAAATTGTTTACTCGCTTCACTTTTAAAAAGGGACCAAAGTCTCTTTTTTCTGCACACACACACACACACACACACACAAACTGCCCCGCACATCCTTGCATATCACATCATTTATGCAGAGCGTGCGTGTGAGAGAGAGAGAGAGAGAAAAAGAGAGAGATTTGAGATTAATGGGTGCCTACTGGGGTATGTGAGATGCTGGATTCCCCGTGATTTTCTTGCTGTTTGATTCTGTGCTCTCGTGACACAGCAAATACTGCGGTTATTTCAGGCAGCGGAGCTCGGAGGGAGGCGAGCGTAGCATATGATTTCTGTACGGATGCAAATATCAGATTCAGAAAGCCTATGCTGGAGTTTACCCCGTCGCATGTTATAGAGGCTTATCACACTGGCTGCGAGAAAAGTCCATTGGTTTTTGAATTAACAAACCCCCCCCCTCCCCTCCCCATCTTGTGGAAATTATACAGACCCTTTGAAAAGAGGGCTTTAATTTACATGACATCGCCCTTCCCCCCGCCTGGCCACTCATAAATCCACAATAATGAAACCTGTACCTGCCTGTGTCATCTGCTGTCTAATGCAAATTACAATGACTCTTTGTGTTTCTTTTCAACTCTGCATTCATACAGTAACGTGATATTTCCGCTCCATCCAAAGAGGGGAAAGCATTTTCCATCACGGGCATAATACGAAGAGGAAACTGTAATTAAAGCGAATCTCTGTAACCGAGCGGGAATTCAGAGTCACAATAAAGAGCACAGTTCTCGCTCATCAGGAGACCGTCCCCTGCTACCTTCCGTTAGCTCCAGCGCTCCGTGTCTTTTGTCAAAGCTTATAACATCTCCCCGATGTGCCAGAGGCTTATGGGGGAGTCATTGTAGATTACAGCCTGGGTCAAACACTGAATGCAAATCAGGCTGAGGAACAGGCGAAGTGAAACGCCGAATAAAAAAAAAAAAAAGGGTGCAGAAAGGAGACAGCAATCTGCTACAAACCTGTAAAAAAAAAAACCATTGAATCACCACTGAATCATTGTATTCGAACATGGAAACGTCTACTTCGCCAAAGAGACGTCCTGCTTTACAGGAGTGAATAGCTCATGCCAAACATCTGCCAAGGGAAGAGATTCCACATGGCGAGCAAGGAGACGTGTTACTCTGCCCGGATGTCACGCCACAGTGGGTGCTCCGGATCATCTTGTGCCCCGATGTGAAGCCAGTGGGAGGAAGGACTATCTCTCCAGTGAAGCTCCTCTAATGGCTTCCTCCTGGATTCCCGGCCCAAAGGCTTTTTTTTCAGGGCCCGTGTTCTAACCCCTCGGGCGCCCTTATGCCGTGGGTTTATAGGCTGTGGGACTTTGATAATGGCCGACAAATAGAAAAACCTCTGCCGGCATCAAATGAAGTTATTTGTTTCCCCGCTCATGCACAGAAATGACAACCGGAACGGGAACCTATTTAATTATTCTGCAGCTACACCCGCCGCTACCTTCAAGCAACTGTAGGTACGTGTAAATGACGAGCGTTCGTGCACAAACGCGTACGCGCACGTTTGCATTCAAGCGAGTATTCATCGCTGTATGTGAATGTGTACAAACACTCCCATTGAGCGTAAATACAGGACCAGGCAGCTGCTCCGAGCGCAGCTTTACCGAAGACCTGAATCCTAAATAAGTTCTGTCAGATTACGCCGGCACACACTTAACACTTCAGCCCCCCCTCAGGCTGCTCCTAAGTTTATTACAGCTGAGGAACTGGGAGCAGAAAGTGAGGAGCACAGTGATTAAGGAGGTTCATGATCTAAAACTACCGTCGTTTCGCATTTAATTCTTTTCCAAAACGGTAAATGACTTCATCTGTGATTTTTACAAATCCCGACAAGTGAGAAAGCGATAAAGTAGGCCACGCTTTTAATATTGTACTGTTTGTCCGTGCAGATGAATGTTGATTTGGCTATTTTTGGCACGCTGTTATATGTAAATGTGACCAAGTGACCTCAACACGTGCCGTGCATGTACAACCCCTCCTGTCGCACGACATTTTCACTCACGCAGTCGCGCCTTTGACTGCACATTATGGCGGCGCGGAGCGAGACAAAGATATTTAAGCCAGCCAACGTCCATAAATAGCCCCCCCACCCCCCACCCCCACCCCATATCTCCGACTTGAGCCCGAAAAGTGGGACAAACGCATTGGACGCCCATTTTACGTCACACTTTTGCGACACATTGAAAAAAAAAAAAACTCGCTTGCAACTTTTACAGAAGCGCCGTCATATGCAAACCAGCTCATTCATTCCCTCTCTCCCTTAAACAACACACACACACACACACACACACACACATGGATGATTAAGTGGTCCGGGGGCTTTGGGGGGGGGGGCACGCTTGGACTCAGGGCTGCGTTGAGTCACAGCCATGATGTGGTGCATGCTTTCTATTCTGATCTGTCAGGGAGGTTTGGAGACTGTGTTCACTGATGGGTGAGCTGGACCAGGCAGGGCCACAGCGGCCCGGCCCGTCTGCCCCACTTCACCCCCCCCACCGCCTCGCTCCCTCCCCCCCTGAGCCAAGCAGTGACAGGTAAGACCCACCGAGAACAGGAACAGGGACACGGGGGGGTCAGCGACCTCACGGTGAAGCCAAACAGTGGAGGACACACCTCATTAAGACGTGGAGATAAAAAAAATCTGTTCACCTACAAGACATTTATGGGCTGTAAAATATAGATAAATACGTAGGTGTCCAGGTTTACTGCTTATTTATTATATCTGCCGTCAATTAGAGTTACATCAGCTCATCTCTATGAAATAAATGACCATGCATCGTTGTCCGATGTGTCCGAATGTCCTACTTAAAGCACAGATCCAATCGCCTGAGGTATAATAAATGTTGCATTTGAGAAACGCGGGGATGTATATATACATATATATATTTAGAGGTCAAAACCATTCTCAATACTTAATAGTTCTCTGAAAGGCTTCTCCTCCGACTGTGATAAAAGCAGCTCAACAGTTTTCTCAGGTGACATCTGCAAAGAAACTCGTGGCTTTTTAACAGATCAGCACATTATTCAGGTAAGTTTATGATCTAGCAGTTTGTGTGCACTGTGATATATATAATATATATAATTAATGCAATATTGAAGAGATTAATCGATTTGGTCAAGACTAACATTTTCTTTAAAATGATGATGATTAAATTGACTAAAATCAAGAAAAGAAAATAACTTCAAAAATCATTACGGTTTCAGCTTTTGCAGCTTGTTTGAGTTGTGTGTATTTCAGCCAATTCCATATGGCTCCCATTCTGTTTTGTCTGAAACTCCGCTCTCAGGTCAAGATTAGAGAAGCTAGACGCCGTCCTCCGTGCAAGATGAGTCACGATACAATTTACAGTGTGATCAGCGTGGCGAAAACACACTTTTATCTTCTGCAAACCTGTTTGCTGAGCTGTAATGAAGCATCTTTGAGAGTCACTGCAGAGGATCTTTTACAGTAACATGGATAACGCCGGTTCAATCACATTTTGCACCACATGCTTTGGTTATTTAAGAGATGTTCGTGTTCCAGTTCCAACGGTTGGTACGAAAAAAACAAAAAATGTTGTCATGATTCACATTTGATCCAATCAAGCATAAAAACCTGGAGGACATTACACAACATCTGAAATCCTCCTCCTGCTGCCTTGATATTCTGCCCACAGGCTTTTTTTTAAATCAAATAAAAAACATTCTAAATGCATGGCCTTGGATCTCCTATAAATTGGGAACACGTCCCTTCTCTCAGGTGTGTGTTGAAATATGCAGTCATCATTAAAAAAAAAGAGTTTTTTAAGCATCGCAGCAATAAAACTGCTCTTTAACCATGTTAAGGTCATTTATTTAAACACACTCCATGACAGAATTAACTGGGAGCGACTTTCTCTGCACAGTAATTATTTATCTGTTTTGATAATGGACTACTTTTGCTTTCCGAGGCTCCATTTCTGTCTGAGATTAGAGGAAAAAGACAAAATATGTTCTAGAAACTGCTGCAGACAAAAGACAAACTTACATAACCACGTCACCACGGGCCTATAATCCCATTCAAATGCAGAATAATTGCACTGAACAAACCAACAATGTAATAAATATTAAACCCGTTAACCAAGCCGGAAATCTTAAAAAATGTTAACAGGCACATTAAAACAATTACAGAGACATTTTACCACCACTTGAGGAATATATCAAGGATTAAAGGTCTTATCTCTCAGCAGGATTTGGGGAAAAAAAAAACCTCCATTTGGTTATCTACAGCAGACTTAACTACTGTAACGGCGTCTTTACAGGTCTGAAATGTCGATGAGACGGCTGCAGCTGATTCAGATCCACATTATCAGCCCTTAAGGAGGAACAGTGTACGTTTAATGCCAGAAACAATGAGCCATGTAATGGTAACTGGGTCTAAATCTATGAATGAAGTAGTACTTAAAAAATATATATATATTATGAAAAAAAAAACACTTTGAGATCACTTTTAAGTAAAATATGATGTGTTTTATTTAAAATCACATTCTTAACCTATAAGAACCCACAGTGACACCGGTGTAACAAGAACGTTGGTTCCACCAGACTCTTCCTCCTCCTTAACTCATTAAGTCCCAAAGTGACATAAACTAATCATCCTAATATGGAATATGTTCACCACTAATGCCCAATGTTACTGATATGTCAAAATACAGATCTGTGGGAATAAAAACTATTAGGCACACACACATAATTTTCCTTTAAGGATAAATGGGTCTGGGTTCTTATGGGTTAAGCAGACGTGTGCTATGTTTTACCACAATTACTCAAATGGGGTTTCATAAGAATCGCTGTTATAACACTATGACATTCCATTAATATTATTGAATCCTTATAACAGTTGTCGTTAAGTGTCATTCTGTAAATCATGGCGTCTTTTTATGACAACTTCACTAAACCACGATGAAATAACCTGTCTGTCTACTTTAACAATGTATTGATTACATCTTACATTGACATTTAAACTATTTGTTTTAAGTTAAACACTAAGGTTTTTGATTCAAGTCATAACAAAGACGTCAACTTTTCATCAAAAGGGAAGTAATTTACCGATTGACACTTGATAAGCATTCATTAATGTGCAAGAAAGGTGTTATTACATTATTATAACAGTGTTATAACAGTCCTATGAAGGGCCTCTTCAAGTAAAGTGTTGCCAAGTCTTGTTCCGTGCAGACACTTCGAGCCCCTGCCCATCTGAAGGTGCCTGCATGGCCCCGTTCCTATAAATAGCGCCCGATTCCGAATTGACATTCAGAGGTGAGCCTGGAACCGCCAAAGCGGGTCCGAGGCAGAGTGGTAGGCGAAGCGTTGTTTGGTGACCGGAGTTCCTGTGATCTGTCAAACACGTCCTCTGGCGTGGCCTAATGTGGCGTGTGACACGTCGCACCCTATCACTCTGCCTCACGGAACGGCGGAAGGCCGGCCGCTCGCGTATGCCGCGTGTGCGACCGCTGGAACCCAAACCAGACACTGTCAGGTGTGATAACGGGTCTGAGCGCCAAACCTGCTCTGAAGCGTTGCCCTCTCACCAATCCCCCCCATCCAACCCCTGCCGCCGCCCCCCCTTCTCCATCCATGTGATGCTGCACGGGTTCCGCTATGCACTAGTGTCCTGAAGACGCTTTTATTCCTGGTTCACCTGCCCCCCCCACCACCCCCTCCCCTGGGCCGAGGGGCCAGAGATAATCCAGCCTGCTCTGCACCTGCAGACCAGCGAACCACTCTCCATCACTGGGGGGGTTTACCAGAGATAAGGACTGCTGCTGATCCCAGCTCTCAGGAGGTAACAGGAACACTTGTACATCAGCCCAGGTTCAGCGTATCGCCGTTATTATTTAGAGACAAATGGTACATGCAGTAAATTTGAAGGATAAGATTTTTTTTTAAGTAGTTTATCATTTATTGATTAAGGTACAGTAGCACTGATAACTTGTAGGTGTGTGTCGTGTTTCAAAACATCCTGGTTGTTCAGTTTCAAGTCAAGTTTATTGTCAATTTCCTTACATGAACCAAACATACAAAGAATTGAAATCTCGTTTCCTGCTTATCCCCTGCAGACATACGTTAGACAGTAACACATATAGACATTAGAGCAGATAATAATAAATCAGTAAGAACCATAATCTAAAAACAGTAAAAAACAGTAGTAGTGTATCTTAATAAGACAGGTGGTGTTTTTAGTGTTTTTTTAATTAATTTTATTAAGTGTTCATAGACCAGCCCTCCATTGATTGTCTAGTTCCCTGAGCTGCTACAACACCTGGATAACACCTTCTTCCATTTGATAAGAGAGAACCTGATGTGATGGCAGCCATCTTCCTGCAAAGCTAGCAGCTAAAATTAATAAAAGAAAAGCTAAAAACTGAACAAAACAACACACACCTACAAGTTATTAGTGCTACTGAACCATAATAAATAAATGATAAACTACCTAGGGTGACCAGACGTCCTCTTTTCCCCGGACATGTCCTACTTTTGGGACCTAAAGTAATGTCCGGGATTTTGTGCGCGTGTCTCAAACATAATCTGCATTGCCAATGGAATTCCACTCCGTTCCGTTTTACTCCATTCCAGGTTCCTCTGTATCGTTTGCTCTGTGTGTGAGTGGGTAGACGTGAATCGCGTGTGTTCAAAGTTCACAAGCGAAAAGAACGTGCAACAATGCCTAAACGCAAGAAAAAAAGACGTGTACTTGAATACGTTTTATGCTACTTGATCTACTAAACTACATTTTAGCTTTAGTTACTATCTTTCAGGTAAAAATTATATATTTAATAACATAATGATGAGTTTACTACAAAAAATAAAGAGAAAGTTAGTTTTCAAACTTTATTGCTTACGTAAAATGGATATCTCCTCTTGTCTTTTATTAAATATCATTGTTCAGAATTTGCGCTGGACAACACTAACACAAGAGCCATGTTCTGCAGGGACGTCTTTAAATGTGAAAAAACATTGTTTCCCTCCTCATTACGCCTGATTCCTCCAAACAATTTATTGCAGTTATCAGTAAATGCCATGCATTTGGAAAAGGATCCCTTCTTTTGCAAATCTGGTCACCCTAAAACTACCTATGTTCTGGTCTGCATCACTTTGTCCATAGGAAGCTGTTTCATGATATCTTCAAAACACAAAATCTACAGCAGATCTACAAATGTGAAAATACCACCTTGAGTGAGTAGAACATAACGCTGCGATGTCTCTTCCTTTCTCCTAATCCTTTTCTTCAGCTGGATCTGTTATCTATTCTCCATGTCTTTTTTTAATACTATTTATTTAGTCATTTGTGCCCTTTAGGTTCCTAAAATGTGCTGCCTCATTGGCATTGGACACACTCATTATTTCAATCCTTACAAGGCCGTGGACAGGCCCGGCCTCTCTGACAGCGTTTGATGCTATCTTGCTCTTCCCCTCTCTTTGTCACTCTTCCTTCCACTCGATGGGGACTTTTTTTTTTTTTTTTTTTTTTCGTTTATTTTATCTGATTTAATTTCAGCGAGGCTACCTGGCTTTGTGCGGTCGGGCATTAAAACACATTGTGTTACTTTTGTTCTGGTGACAATTAGTCCGCTTGTTCACACACACACACACACACACAGGAGGAGAGAATTCTGCAAGATGATGAGCGGAAACCCTTGGGGGGAAAATTACTTCATCATAATTGCATCAGTTTTTCAAGGACATTTTTTTTTTAACGCCAGAGAGGCAGCGCCTCTAAAATGTCAAAGTTACAAAAATAAAGTTTTTTTTATTTGAATCAATTGCTGCCTGACACCAGCTTGATTTCTATTTGACTGGTTAACATTGACTTCCATGCATGTGCATGTAATACCATATAGATGAAGGAGAGTCTACGTCTATACGGCTCCTTTAACCATCTAGTTTAACCTTTTTGTGTGTGTGTGTGTGTTTTCTCTGATCATTTCCCATTTGGCCTATTTGGTTTTCAACATGAAGGGGAATGCCAAAAGCAGATAATGCGGTCTACTGTACGGTCTCTATGGGTAGCCGAGGTACCGATAAAACAATGCGATGGTGGAAAAAGAGGAAAAAGAAAAAAAAATCAGCAAGGAGCAATTTTTTCTGTGCTAGATTGTTCTCTTTGATCTGGAGTGCAGTGAAAGGAGGGCGTTATGTAACGTCTTCAGCGCACACATGGCCGACTGTGTGACTGCCAAACACATGGGGGGGAGTGGTAGTGGTGGTGGTGGTGGTGGGACGCTGTGGCAAAGAGGGAGGGGGGGGGCAGACAGACAGGAGGAAAGGGATACAGCCATTGGAAGATAGTAGTAGATGGATGTGAGAGGGAGAAAAAAAAGAAAAAAAGAGAAGACGCTGCTCATGTCGGTGTTGGGTCACTTTCCTTATTAAGGCTGCTCAGTGGAGCAGCTGTAATGTCGGCCCTAACAAGCCTCATAATGAGACGTGAGAATGCCCCTCTGTGACGGTTCAGACACTTGTCTGCTGTTCAGTACCAAAGAGATCCGCTGTCATTTTCTTCACGGAGCATATTCCAAACAATCGCGGATGGAGAATAGAAAAGAAATATTTGTGCGTTGTTTGCACAATCTGAATTGGTGCAGCAGAATATATTGTGCAGCAGATGGCCCTTTAAATCAATCATTTACAAATCGATCCATAATACATGACGGGGTGAAATTTAAGCCAACTGTATAAGTGGAGGAATCACTGGCTGTGTCAGGCGCCATACGGCCGCATGACAGGCCAAAAAACAACAAAATAAAAGCGGGTCAAGGATGTAGATGAGACAGCTCGGAACATAGCGCGATGCAAAGGAGAAAAGTATTATATAATGCATTGTATTATAGGATCCTGCCAAATCAATGTAACACGCAGCCACCACATGCCAGCCCCGCTCCAGAAGGAGTTGTCTGACCTAATGGAAGGAGGAAGTGAGGAAAAAGGCAAAGAGCGATTGGTGGAGTGTGTCGGCGGTGGTGTGCGGCTGAAAAAGCTGACGTTGAGACGGCCTGACAGGGTCTGTTTCTGTTCATTGGGAGACTGTTATCCGGAGTGACCGTGTTGTCTTCCCTCCCCTCCACAAAGGTTATGCCATTGCCAGCAGTCCACATGACACAATGAATGAGCCGCAATTTGCTTGAGCCGGATAAAAACGCTCATCAGGTCAGTCTTAGAGTATGCGCGGCCCCGCGCTCAATCAGTACGTCTGGGGGAGTCGGTTTGTGGGCGAATCAACGGCCGCATCCCCGCTTGTTTGCGACCTATAGTGCGGCCGCGGCTGCATTTTTTTTGTTTAAAAATGACGTGCTTGGTAATCGGGTGTGTTGGGCTGTCAGCTCAGGGAGCATGATCTTGCCAGCATGACTCAAGTCTGCCCGTGAGCTGCTTCCTGTGCCTGTGCATCTACTCCAGTTGCTTGTATGATCTATTTTAGATTCTTTTGCCCAAGGATGTGTGTGCATCCTCGCAGCAGAGAGCCACAGAATAAAAAAAAAAAAAAAAAAAAGACGAGGAGGAGGAGGGGGAGGAGGAGGAGGGGGAATGGATAATGTTCAAATAATCTACAGGCAATCATGCAAATTCCCCAGACGTTGTGCACTCGGGGATACGGCGGATCGGGGATGCAGCCTTGCATTCTATTCAGGCACAACAAATTCAGAATTATGCATGAGAATGAGATCTCTATCAACAATTTGTGCAGCCGAACATGCAACCAGCATGTGTGACACTTGGCAAGGGCCACTTTTCCAATTTAGCCCGTAGTAAAATCATGCATTTACCCAATTGGATTAATTATATCTCCACACCGTGTCCAGAGTGCACTGTGCTAAACCTTCTTTCATTGGTTCGTCCCTTTTACGTAACCGGCAGAGGGAAAATGGAGGGGACGGTGTTCGGCATGCGTGTGTGTGTGTGTGTGTGTGTGACTCTTGACCGTGTCTGAAAAAGCAGCCGAGTCCGTCGCGTTAGCGACCTGTTCCGTCCATCGCCGGGCACGGATGTCGTGCTCCTTGTGGCCTTCACGCGCTGAAGGGGCCGAGCAACAATTCGGCGTGACCCCGATGTGTCATCTCGATTTGGACGCCGTTTTCATGGCGGCCACCAACGTGGCCTCTCGTGTGTGTGTGTGTACCTGCAGGATTCTCTCTCCATCTCTCCATAATCCCACAAGAGCCGGCTTCCTTGGGAGGCAAGGTGCAGCAGAAACAGGGGCATTGTGGTTCGGGGAATGGCCGCCTCTAAGGTCGACTGGATGAGCTTTTGAGTAAATTTAGGCCTGGGGGGCAACAACCAGAAAGAAGAAGAAGAAGAAGAAACATATTTGAGTTTAAAGACTTGCTATATTAAATGGTGCTCATCGAATTCAAATTAGCTGAACTGAAGTGGAGGTAGACTCATTTCCATTTCCATTCAGCCTATAAGGGTTCTATTTTTACCTTAAAATTTAGCTATGGATATGCTAATCCCTCACTATGTCTCCAATACAAGCGACTACAAAGAAATGTTTTTTTTTTTTAAAAAGATCATTCAAACCAGAAGCTGGGTGTCTACTATCTACGACGCATTCTTCCCCGAGCATTAAAAGCAATATCTTCTTACCTTCAAATGCATTTTACATGCAAAGTCTATTTTTTTTTCACATTACTAAGAGACACAGTGAAGAAATGCTGCATCCATATCAACCTTCCCTGAATGATGATGCTCATGTCTTTGTTCTCCAGGGACTGGGGAGTCTGGTGATTGGCCGTAAAGTGGTCTCACGTCGCCATCTGCTGGTCGGGGAAGAGAAATTCCTTCTGATTTCCACAAACCAGCTGAAGCCAAGAGTCATCTGTCACATCAGCCCCCATTTCCATTATAACATAACATTGTGCAAGTTAAAACGCTTTCCCCATGCGGCCTGGCGCTTGAGCCCCAAATCGAGCAACCACTGAGTCATCAATCACAACCTCTCCTTTTTTCTCACTCTAAAAGTAATGGCTTTTTCCAGGAGCAATTATCCAGTCTTTAGTTGCCATGACGCCAAATCAACCAAAACAGCCTCCGCGGCCAACTGAGTCCAAGGAGGCCGCGGCTGTGCTGTCTGGGGGGAAGACGTCAGCTGCTCGTTGAGAACACGATGACTTGGACACACAAACACGGTCGCTAAGTAGACATGGAAAGGCATTAAATAGGCCTTGTCAACAAGATTCGAGTTTTTTTTTTCACTGGAAAATACTGATCAAACAGATGAATCACAAGCAAAAGCCAAATTACAAAAAACAAACTCTAGGACAGAGACCTAAGACTTAGTGTTCTCATAATTTACACTTTTCCTGTCTTTTTTTTCCTTTTAAAACTCCCAGCAATATATATTTATGGTCAAAGTCAAAGTCAAAGTCAATTTTATTGTCAATTTCTTCAGTACTTGACATACAAAGGAATCGAAATTTTGCTTCTCACTATCCTATGCATTTACATGTACAACAACAATGTAAACGCACCTCCAACAATGTATGGTTGTATGTAAGTATGTAAAACTGGCTGTGAATGGCAGGCGAGCAGGTGACTGTATAGTTGTGACATCACAACTTCACGAGAGTCCTGACGGGTGATCTTACGACACAGTTGCTGAAACATAGGACAAGGTTTATTTATATAGTACCTCCATTTTTGTTAGAACAAAAAAGGTTGATAGAACTGCGGTGGTTTACATTTAACCTCTTCTGACCACCATTCCTACATAAATTTACATAAAACAAGAAGAATATTGTAGTGGCATATACCTGCATGTCACATCAGGATTTAAACCTTAAAATAATCATGGAAAACCTCATGTGACATATATGACAATATGAAAAAAGTAATGAGCTGCTATATATATAAGCTGATTCCAAAATGAGGAATAAAATTGCTATAAATGCCCATATGTTACATCACAGATCTTTCAAACTAAGTTTCAGAATTGTGTTCCGTATGGTCTGTTTTATGTCCCGCAAAGTTACTCTTTAAGGCGAAATGTGTCCAGGTTCTTATGGGTTAAGGTCTAGTGTTTTTGCCCCCTGCTTGTGCCTCTGAAACATTAAATGGTCTGGAAAACACATTGATGAATCACTTCACTTTTGCAGTGGCGGTCCTTGTCCAATGAAAACAGAACGAGCCTGATTGCTCGGTTCAAAAAAAGGAGCTTCAATCAGCGTAACCACCTCCTTGTGTTGAGGGTCTGCGAAATTATACAAGTCTACATAGTGTTTCATAATTTATCATTAATAATCAACATTAACACAATTCGTGAGTTAAGCAACAACCTGCACTTTGTTTCAGAAATAACCAGTTTGACTAGGGAAGTTCACCTTTTGCTGCAAAACACATGAAAGAAATCCCAACATCTTTGACATTCATGTTGACTTGAATGAGCCAAACTCTTTGTTCCAGCAAGTGTAAAGACACGCAACATCACCATTATAACCCCAGTTTTTTTGTTAAAAAGGAATGTCAAGAAATGTGCAAAGGTAGGCATTTGTATCTTTATTTGGAAGAAATTAAGTACAAAACAGTGGTGCTTTCTTCCAGAGAAATGAGGACAGAAGTATACAAATGTTTGTTTCCCTCTATGTGGTTGACACATGGAGCAGGTACGTTCTGCAAAACAGTCTTCGAGATACAGGCAGTCTAAATATAGAAATTAAATAACAATAGACTAATACCCCCAAACATATTACTGAAAAAAAATCTACTTGTGTCAAACAAGTAGATCCCATGATAATCCCTAAATCCCCACTATGGTACACACAGAAAGCTAAACAAAAATCTTTTCAACTGTTGGCACAGACGTCGTTCTGACGCCGTGTCGAGAAAGTCTTTGATCAAAAGACTGTTGTGTTCCTGCACTTTATTCATCATCTGACAACTGTGGGAAAATAATCAACTTTTTAGAAAGGTGAAATGCATGGTTAGAAGATAATGAACCTCCATGCTACATGAGTTTACACTACTCTTGATAGAAACGAAACATCTATGATCATTCCGCGCGGCGCAATGATAGTCTTATATGAGTAAAATAAAATATAAAGACAGGAGAGTGTATGTAACAATTTAAAAATTGTAGAATATTAATACAAATGTATATGCTTTCACAGACAATTAATTGACATACTTAAAAAAAAATCTGAATTTACAATACCATATCTTAATCAGTGTTGACAAATAGGTTATGCTACTATAGGTAGAGAATTTCAGAAGGGTGAGAAATTAATTTAAACAAAACTCAACTGCATAAAATACTTTGCGACTCACTTACACCTTTTCTCTACAATAATAAGGAAGACTTTTGCAGCTCACCCATCATGTCATAACATCACCAGGATCAAAAAAAAAAAGAGAGAACATTGGTGTAACAGTACTTGCTAAACACAACTGAAGTGACTTGATAACGGTCAGACATGATGGATGTCGATGCTGACGGTTGAACGGAGGACACCCACGTTGCGTTTGCATTAAATTCTTAGTTTTAAACTAAATCAACTGCTTTGTCATTGAACCAGCGAAGACGCCCTTTCCCCTTCTAAGTAAGAAACAAATCAAAGATATAATTCGGTTGTCCCTACGTTTTGTTTTACCAAAAGTCAACATGAAACTAACATGTTCAGAATAAATAAAGGCATTGCTAATAGACTGCTACAGAAGGTGAGATTTAGCTGTATTCAGTCATGTATAAGCTATAGCATCCAGCTCCATAGAATAACAAAGCAATGTAGCCTAATCAACTGCATTCAGACAACCTTGCCAGAGGCTGTGATTTGTAGATGGATGCTAAGATATACACCTACATATAGTAATGAAAACCAGATACAAAAAATATATTGAGTACGACTGTACCAGCAGTGAGTATTTCTAAAATGTTACAGATAAAAAATAAATTCTGAGTAAATATATAGTATAGAATAAGGTTTGTAATAGAATCCAGCTATTTGAAACATGCTTCCTAGTTAGAGAGATATCTACTATGATTGATATTAGTTAAAGTAATCAGCCACAGTGAGCGTTACAGAAGGCAAACTAAAATTATTTAGTTAACAGTGGGTAAGTCCAGTTCAGGATTACAAGATTAGTTTAGTGTCCTCAGAAAGCAGGGCGGGGGACCAGGGCCTTAATTGCATTATCACAATTTCAAAACGAAGTCTTTAACATGACTTCTGATTGAAACAGGTAACCTGCTACCTAAATGGTCAGAAAACGCAATAGTGCAAATGAGACCTGGCTTTCCTTTTTCAAGTAATATACGATTTAAAAAGCAGTGTGATTTCAGATCGAAAACGACAATAAGGTTAGCACTTGGTGAGAAAAACCACATCTATGGCTTGTATACTGATGGAGAAGGCAGGGAATTTCTTTGGCTATCAAGGCAGGTCAGAGGCAGGTAAAGCAGAACATGGAGCTCCTAAACAGTGGACCACTGTGAATCTCATTATCAATGCAACCTAAAATCTATGATTGTACAATTTCCACAGCTTACTTTTGTCAACCCAACAATTTTTTTTATCCTCTTCTCCAATTGAGAGACTTTGTCAATTTTTAAAGAAAACAAATCTGAGCTGGTTATTCTGAAAAGGGTTGACCTCTGGGGTACACGAGTGGACATGCTAAGTGAGCACCGTATGTCTTACATTGTTCTTGGCTAAGGGAAGTTGATGCTTGGCAAGAAAATTTAGTGGACAACCTCCACTCTTACAAACACTGAGGAAGTGATTGTAACATTGACTGCCCTTAGCTTCACGGATCTGCCTCTGGGGTTTGATGACCCCCGCCCTTGGCTTTGATTTGGAGCCAGGCGTCGCCCAGTGCCTTGGCGAAATGGTCATCCACTGAACCGGTGATGGACACAGAGTTGGACACGGACTCCGCTTCTTTGTAGTTTTTCCCAAGGCTGCGACGGAAGTGTTCCTCAATCACAGGATCACAAACTGTATTAGCTAAAACAGCGTTTTAGGGGGAAAAGAAAAGGAAAATAGGGTAAGTATACATATAAAATACACAGTTTTAAAATTTTACGATGACCCTCTCACAATATGACAGCGGCTACAACCAACATCGCCTAATCAACCAATAGAAACGCAGCAAGAAATGACGCACTGGTCAACATGACACCTGGCGCTAAACCCATATAAACAGACTGTCAGCTAAATGCAAGTAGAGGCTAATATAACTTACCTCAAGCTCTCTTTGCAAAATTCTTTTCCCTAGCCACAACCACGTCCACAGCCTCCTTTTCAGATTGATCTTTTTATATACACGAATGCCACTATTGTAAGGACTTGTTGTGTTTCTCTATTCTCTACCAGAAGAGCACAGTAGATGGATGACGCATGCCGACATGTTTCAGGCTGACGCGGGGCGCACTGATGTGCACGCTGATGACTTTTTATTGCCCAGCCTGTAATTTAGTAGGCGCTGTCATCATAGAGGCTGCATACATCAAACTTTATGTCCTACCCAATTTTTATTGGATCCATGTTTCACAATTGTTAAAATCTCACAGTCTGAAGGACGCTTTATTTAGATAAAAAAGATAAATGGCTGCTGATGTCACAATTGGTCTTTTCTATATTCGAGTATTCAAAAATATAAAACCATACTGCAGAGTCATACTATGTGGTATTGTTTAGTATATTAAAAAAGTAAATGTGTGTTGTAATGAGCTGTAAACAAGTATACCATTGGTCTTTCTCTCATCAGTAGGTGGACTTGGAGAGCAGCCGTTCATGTGGCAGTGGGAGAGGTTACAATTGCGGTTGCTTGCAGGGGCACAGGTAATAACTGAGGGGCGATTCTACAGGTAGAAAAAAAAAACATAATATACAGTTAGAAAACACACTTAATACGCAGGAGATGGTACAACAAAGATTATGGGTCTCTAGCATTAAATTTGATATGGCTATCATGTTTAGCATATATTCTCAGATTTATTTTTGTCTTATTCTGACCACCTTAACATTTTGCAAAGCTACAAAACTTTTAAAATCTCCCTGTAAAAGACAACATGTTATGTTTTTTACTCAGTGTTAACTTGAATGTCTTCTGCATTGTTGTTTGCAATAAAATACACATGAGCAGACCTGGTTTAAACAAGACCAAAGAAATGATGGTTTGAACTGCAACTCTGTACTATTATCATATAGCATGTGAATATTTACAACATGAGAATGATCCATTAACAAATCATCCAAATGCTTCAACATTAAAACCATGTAAACTTATTTTATCATCAGTATCCCTTTTTAAACCATAGTTCTTGTATTCTTGTGTCTTGACGTACCTGCTGTCGCTCTACCAGCCCGCCCATGACGGACCTCTCTCTGCCCCCCACGCCGATGTCCAGGCTGCTTTTGGTCAGAGCCAGAGGCTGATCTACAGCATAGCCAGAGATGGAAGCATAAAGGTGGTTCCCATGGAGACCGTTGGAGGAGGACGTAATGTGCTCCACGGGACTGTGACTGAGGCTCCAGTGCTCATTACGGTTGTCTCCAGCAGAGGGACGGGCCCTTGATGAAGAGAGTACAAATCAAACTTATGTTTCCCCTTTATTTTTCCCCATAGACAATTTAAATCTGATTTGACCCACATTCTGACACCCTCCATCCAGGAGAGGACTGCCTGCGCCTGTCTCGATAACAGGGCAGGTTTAACAATGATTTGTCTTTGGGTTTGATGCTGATAAAAGCATCAAATGAACTGCATGTAATTGCATATTACTGGCACATGGATCAAAGTTGGAAAAAAAAAAAAAAACAAGGAAATAAAACAGCTTGAATACTTAAGTAATACTTACAGGTGAGTGGCAAACAATCTGCTCATTTTGGTCATGTGGTCATCATCACAGTTGATTCGGTCTTCCATTTGTTCTTCACCATACTTCCGTTTGCTTGGGCAGTGTGGGGGAGGCCCAGTTATATTGGACATAGCAGTGGGCAGGGAGGGTGTCCTGGACTCATCTGCAGGAAAGGAAGCAGCAGGACAAGTAATTACTACAAAAATCCCACAAGTAGTACATAACAGAACAAGTACATAACTCCACATAGCACAAACTCCCTAATATGTGTACATCAGAATTTTAGGCCAGTTTGTGTCCTTAAAAACACACCTGAGTTTTAATAAGTAACTGTTCATTTGAGTACATTTTACTAAGTCCTATTATTTCTCGGGTTCCATTGGAGAGAATATGCTGGACAGATATTACAAAAAAAGTACATGTGTTATTCTACAATTGCAAATTATAACTTTGACATCGTGCCGGATAAGCCAGATTACGAGATGTCATGCATCTTTCACGCTGCATGTCATCCAATCATCCAAAGTCTTGAAAAGACAAAGGCTAGAGTTTGTTTACCAGTCTCCAGATACGGAATTAATTTCTGCTGACTGGGCTAAACACACAAAGTTCATACTGTGTTATTGTCAATACATCTCCCAGAAATAACTATTACGATGACTGTATGCTCAAAATTGATTTAGATACACGATTAGTGTTAAAAGCCAGGTTCACAGTTTTGCAAGGCTGCCTTAAAAACAGTCAGGTGGTTCAGATACATAAATACATGCATTTTAAATCAAATGTAGTCCATGTATTTATTACAAAGATAGTTTTCAATGACTTCTTTGATTTCCATGTGATGCTACTTTATACCTCCACCAACATTTATCTGACAGATTTTATTACATTTCTGATGCAAACAGACACAATAGATAAAATAACAAGCTATCACATGTCTATTATGTTGTTAACAGCTCCACCAAATAGTGATTCGCCATCTACACTTCTCACATCGTTTCATTTCAGTAAATGTTCAAATGATCCAATATTGCAAAGATCAAAGCTAAAAAGGGAAAAGTCCAAAAATTAAAAACATGTGTATCAGAACTCTGTTCTTCTTTCTTCTCCCATTAATCATCTCAGGACCCCAAACATTGATCAGCTGACCTTTGAGAGGGGCCCCACCTCTATGTTGAACCACTGGACTTAAGTAGCTAAATATGAGTAGTTCAAAGTACACATTTCAATTCTGCTAAGTAATATTTGAGATGCAATAATCCAATTTAGTTCATGCTTAAAGTAGATCTTGCTGCCAATACTTAGAAAATGTAAAAAAAAAAATCATGCAAAACTTACTTTTAATAAATTATTTGTATACTAATGTATTGATACCTTTACTTAAGTAAAAGGATATGAGGAGTACTTCCACCATTGGTGTCAATTGTGCAAACTAAAAATTGCTGTAAAGTTGAGGGTTTGCCCACAGGCACAGTGCAAAGTTTTTAACGCTGTTAGTAGAAACTCAGTCGCACGCCGATATAAATTAAGTTTTTTGGTAAATTAATCAAGAAAAAAACATAATCTGTGAGTTTACAACACATTTCGAGAAGCGAACAAAGTCAAACCAACCTTCGTAGTGCAGTCTCCCTATGTTATTGTTCATCTTGTCCAGGAACTGAGAGTTCAACAGGTCCATTCTAGTGAATAGCATTTACACGGACAGGCTAGTTGCTAACATCGATGTTAGCAAGCGATACCAACGAAGAGAACAAGCGAGCTTCTATCCTGTGGGAGGAGGGGAGAAAAGTTTTGGGAAACCAGACATCAATCGGACATGTAAATGCAGGAAACACCTAAGGTCATGTTAATGTATGAAGGCTCCTTTATTGTTGGCTGGCTACCGAAATGTATCCTGTGACGTTCATGTGGAAGTTAGCAGCTCATAGGAGTCCTAACGTTTCCCATAGGATATCGGGAACGGGCGCCTTACGTTCCCCCCCTACGTTATCCTACACATATCAATCATCCACAACCTGAAGGCCAACTTGTTATCCGAGGCTTCAGTCTGTTTTAATTCTCCAATACTTTGTATTTTACCGAAAAAAAGCTTGTTTTATCTCGAGTGTGCGTCAAAATCCTCCTTCGGCTGTCGAGTTTGAAGCTTCGCCTGCTCCACAGCGCCCCCACTTCTCGTTAAATGTGGGGTAGGTGAGAGTCGGAATTACATATCCGAAGCAGGATTGTGAGGTAAAGTGATTTCACACGCGAGATAAAACACCATTTTTTGTGAAAAAATACACGATACTGAAGAAAATGAATGAACCGAAAGTTAAGATAACAACTACGGCTTTAAGGTAACCACTTTGTTTGTATGATTAGCACATGGAAAAAAGTTTAGGACCGAAATGTAAAAGTGCCCGTTCCGAATATTCTGGGGATAACGTTAAGACTCTCCAGATTGCGTAGACTGGAGTGGCTATACGGCTAGCTAACAGTTTTGACTAGCTTCAACAGCTAATTTAGCTTAACTGCTAACGCCACATACGCTCTATAAAGTCACATTTAACAAAATAATGTTTAACACAAACGACTTGGCTACAACAAACCAATTTATACACAACTTTGTGACAGCGGTTGGTTAGTTGTTACTTGCAGAGCTAGCACGCTAACTTTAGCCACTTTGTCTTTAACACAAACTACCGTTAGCCACGAACAAGCTAACGCTCGACAACTTTGGTGTCTCTCGGTTTCCTGATTCAACAAGCGACAACCGAGCGGACGATTGAGCCAAAACTTCGGTGGCAAACTTACAGTTTTGGGTTCGGTGGGTTAAAGTCCAACGGGGGGTGGGGGAGGAAAATCCAAAGTCGCGTTAACAATCAATGTTAACTCACTTCTTTGACAGAATTTTCTAGCTTTACAGGCACAACAACAACATGGCTAGCCCAGCTCGCCGTCACTGCCTTCACACAAACTGTCCCACCACACAAAAGAGCGTGTGTGTGTGTGTGTGTGCGCGTGTATACGTGTGTGCGCGCGTATCCGCGCGCGCGGCCCTGGTGGACACGAGGCGAACGTGGAGAGAAATTTGCTGTGTGTGGACTTTCTGCCGGTTTGTAGACATGCAGAAAAAATTCTTTTTAAGCAAAGTGTAAATGCTGTCAACCAGTGTGAAAATGAAATCTGGACAAATATGCAACAGCACAGCAGAAGTTGAAAAACGTGCAAACTATGGACGTAAGTACCATTGAAATTCTAGCACTGCTTTTTTTCTATGCATTAAAATGATTGAATGTTCAAGTATGAGAAAAACAACCAAAACATTTAAAATATATATCATTATTTAACCTTAATAGGGTCTTTATTGTTTTGTTAAACAGGAGGTTTTACTGGGTCTGAGACCTTTATTCAGGTGTAGGGAACCCTGGTAGTGGCTGCACCTGATTCTACTAATTAACCATTAAAGCTCTTGCTAAGGACCTTCATTAAGTAGGATCAGGTGTGTGACTCCCTGAATGGAAGAAGAACCTGCACCAGGACCAGGGTTCCCTACCCCTCCTTTTATTCAACATATTGAAACCTTTTTTTTTCTTTGTTAAACTTAATACTAAGCAGATGTTCGCTTTGTTCCATTTGAAGGTAACATAAAGAAATGTTTTTATATTTCTTACCTTTACCTTTGTTAAATCACATTTACCCATTTTTTGCTTATTTTATTTAATTAATCTAAAATATGAAAATGCATCATAAAACATGCATAATTATATAGTTATCAACAAACTATGGTGTATTATTTATTTGAATTTCATTAGAAATGTGACCTTTTCAGCATCTGCCTGAAGAACATTTTAATCCTTTCCAAAATTTGTATTTTCAAAAAAGCAATGTGTTTTTAATTATATTTCTTAAGTGAAATGCAAAAATGGATCCCACAGACCTGCAGACCTTATAGGGGTTAAGTTTGATCTAATTCAGATCCTAAAATTCAAGTTAAAAAAATTAGATTACATATCTGGGAAACCAAGGATAAGCAAATCAACAACAAACTATTTTATTGGTCACATGAGGGGGGTCAGCTAATCTGGGTCTGTTAACTCACATTTTAGGATCTGAATTTGAGGAATAGGAATATGTATTATTTGCATTTTCAAAACATGATTTTTTTATTTTCTAAAATTGTGAACATTGACAAATGCCAGTTATGGCAAATTTGAAGAAATAAACTCAGACTCAACAGAAAACATAAAAAGTTTGACTGATAAACAAAACATGTCTTTTTATTTTTGAAGGAATAGAATTACATACAAACTTTTTTTTTCTGAGCAGCTTTAAATTAAAATTTAATTTATTAAAATATCCCTGGGACAAGGTATAGGAAAAATCCTCCACACCAGATTCCAATGGTGAAAGAGATTTTCAGAGCCTTTATTGAAAAACAAAAGGCATTAGTTCATTTCCACCATTGTTGTGTATACTTATTTCAAATAGAAATAATTCCAAAAATAATCTAAAATCAGCATTATAATTTTATAAATGGATTACAGTATGTTGATAGACAAGTTAAAACATTGTTCAAGTCTTGCCTTAAAACATCAGGCAATGAAATAGGATTTCTTGCAATAATCATAATAGATTTAGAATATAAGTGATGAGGACCAAAACCTACAAACCTCCCTTTGGCCGATAATTTATTTAAACCCCTTTTTTTTGACATTAATATAAAGCTTTAGCTGATCAGATTAATTCAAATCAGGAAACAGGAGACCGCCATCACTGCAGCTGGTACTGTTGGATCCTTTCAATGCAGACGTCTGACAGGAGAAGCTGTAAAGTGGAGGATAGTTTTATTCAGTACACCACTACTACCAGCTGGTGGCGCCCCAGCAGCCTCGCTTCACATTTTATTGCATGCTGCAGCCTTTCTGAAGCCTCTGCATGAGTATAAATCTCTATCACGACCAATGTTCAAAAAAGGAAAATGGGACACCCTAATTTTTTTTTAATGGAATATCACTCAGGAATTTTTGAAGCTTATTTGCAGCCTACACTGCAATTTTACAAGCTTATACAAAAGAAAATATGAATCATCCACCTGATAATACAACTTGATTTACTTTTTCATACAATATTATATAGCTTAGGTACTAATGGCAGCCTGTCTGGCTTTAGTACATGTAGGCTGTTTTTATTTGCGAGTAGCCTCACGTTAATTTATTTAATTACATACCATCCGAGTGCAGAGAGTGGCCTGCCTGGGTCTGTCAGTGCAATTTCAATCAGCCGATGGCTGAGTAGGACTCAAAGCTCGCCCGCTTGAGTGGACTTCAATAGTATGATGTAATCTGTCAGCTCGCTCGGTATCATATTAAGTGGATGATTGTTTGTAAAGAAACAATATTATGGTAAGAGATAAAGATTTGTACAGTCTCCACAGCAATAAGTATAAATCCTGACGTTATTTTTCCTCTCTCAGACTTGAACTAACCCTCTGAGCCGTGAAAATTATTGATTTGCTGATCTGTTCCCTGATCCCTTTTAAGATAATTATGTCGTCTCTACCGGCAACGTGATGGTCCGCAAGACATCAGGAGCACCTTGTACCTCTGGTTTTGAAAGGCGAAGAAATAGGAATGAAGTAATAAAGAAATAAACTTCATTATTATTATATCATTTATTTCTACTCTATTCCTTGTTTATAGAACAATTAAAACAGCCCATTAAATTATTATGAGACTAGTGGTGCCAAAATGAATAGTTTCCTTCATTATGCAAAGGTTTTATTCCCCATAAAAGTAGTAATGAAGCTATTGATATTTGCTTTACAGCCTAATTCTCTTCAATTAGCAGCCATTTCAGTATTCTTAAAATAATGTTTGTGTGTAATTGTATGTAAAGTGCAAAAGGGAGCTTGTAAATGAAAATGTGAAATTGCACTTCATGATAAACAAGGACGGAGCTGTCCATTAAAGTCCAATAAACTGTGCATGTCCTGTAAGGAAATTTTAATAAAGGGGCGTTCAGTGGCTATATAATGATTGATGAATCAATTAAGAGAGTGGGGGGGCAGTGGGGGAGTTTACTGCTTTTGTGTCTTCAGGGACTCGCTGCCTGTCGTCCAACATGGCCCGCTACTTCCAAACAGCCATTTTAGATTTCACGGCTGCGTTTAACACCCACAGAAAATGCTGCGCAAGGACAGAGGGCGAGAGAAACATACGAGGAGCAGAGAGGGGGGGGGCAGGCAATTATGATGCAGTAGACCCTTCTCTCACACTGGAAAGCCCTTTATTTTCCTATGCTGTGGGTTAAAAAAAAAAAAAAAACATGACGCCTGTGAGGCAGTAGAAAATGGGGGAGGGGTAGGGAAGGCAGTCACACCAGCGAGTGTGAGTGTAGAGAAAGAGAGAGGTGAGGATGAGAGAGAGGGAGGAAGAAGCGTACCCGGAGCATCATTCTCAGTGGTCCAGAAGGAGAAGGACGTAGAGACGGGATTGGCTGAGGGGGGGTGTGGCGTCACCGGCGGTGCGGGGGAGCTCTGAGGATGCTCCGCTGATGTGGGAGGGAATACATGCACTGAGAGCTCAGCCATTATCAGCACAGGGGACTCGGGCAGAAATCTGTTTCCACGCTCGGCGCTGGTTGATTCTCCGGCTCTCTGCCCCCTCTTTCTGTCCCCCCTCTCGTCTCTCCGTCGGCTGCAGCCATGAATTATTTACGCCGGCGTCTCTCCGACAGCACGTTCATCTCCAACCTGCCCAATGGCTACATGACAGACCTCCAGCGGCCGGATCCCGCTCAGCCGTCCCCGCCTGCCTCCGCCTCCTCATCCTCCGCCGCCGGACCCGCCAAGTCTCCCACGGCGGGGGCTGCACCCCCGGCCACCTCGCCGGCCCCGGAGAGGAAACCCCCGACGTCCCAGTCCACCGGGTCCGGCTTCTTCAGCTCCATCACCAACGTGGTGAAGCAGACGGCTGCCTCGGCCGGGCTGGTGGAGCAGACCCAAGTCACGACACCCAAGAAGTTCAAGATCCTCCTGGTCATCGATGAGCCACAGCAGGAGTGGTGAGCCACTACACTGTACTCACATATTTCACTATGAATCATTTAGTGTCTGTGTGTGCTAATTGTTTCTGCACCATCTTTACTGATAAAATTCATCCTATGAATGGAGCGGGTAAATAATGGTTAACAACACTGATACAACCTCTGTATCAAGGACCCTGCAGATGTAAAGGGCACTGTTGCTGTGGTTTATGGTTGGCATGCCATCCTTACAATAACACATGGGAGGCAGTCACCACTTAAGTAAATACGTGCCATTAATTCCCAGCGTGACATTACACCAAGATGGAGGATGTTTAACGTCCTCCAGCCTGCCTGTGTTATAATCCTGTGTTGCGTTGTGTTATACATATTCAAGCCGTGGGAAGTCGGGCTTATCGCAATTGCCCGTAAAATATATGGCGAATTAACAAACTGCAATGTGCCTGTTCGCCATTATAAACAAAAAATGCATGTTCCACAGGTTGTGCAGGAAAGGCGAATGCAAACCTTGGTTAAATTTTCACCATGGCAATTAAAAAAAAAAAAAAAAGAATTGGGAAATGCACATTTCTCAGAGAGTAGTCTAAATACTGCAGTGCTCCCCCCCCCCTTCAATGGGGTTCCCCCTGTGCTCACTCACGACAGATCACATGACATTGCCCTGCACAAATATCAGTTACAATAAACGTGACAGCAGATGGGTACAGGAGTCTTGTTAAATAAAAAAAATGATAGCGTCTGCATGGCTATGATCCTGCCAGGGCTGGAGACAAGAGAGAGGCCGTCCTTAATGACAAGAGTGGGCTGAGGTTAAAACAGCAAAGCCATTACACTGACAGCTGGTGTCCAGTGGGATGCAACTCAGAGGCAGCTCTTTGTCAGTCCAGCAGGGGTAAATACTCAGGCGCTCAGAGACAGTGCGTGCATGCATCTGGACTAAACTTAGGAGTCCAATAGTCAAGAATGTGGTATTTCTATCTCCTCCTGACGTCTGTTTACACAGCCGATATACATCCTCCACAGCTGTGTTTGCCAGGATTCTGCAGCTGCGTTCGTCAGGCGGGCGCCACACACACGTTTTTGAAGAATTTTCCTTTCCACGGCCGACGGCATCACAATATTTGTTCGCCGGGACTCGAAATCGATGAGATGAGATGAGCTTCCGCACATCATTCAGAAGCCTTCCTTTGTCTGAGTGCTGCATCTATTTTTAATGGCAGCTCAGTGTCAACCGAGGGAGCAGATAGTACTGTACATGTTTGTTCACCAGTGTTGGTTTCTGCTGGTTTGTTTGATGAGACCTTTCACCCACTGGTTGAAAGTATAATATGTCAGTCCCACTAATCTCATTGACTGCTCTGTAGCGTGTAGATAATCATGTAGTGTTTGATTTTAAAATGGTTTGAGCTATTAAATGGAGCATGAGGAAAGAAATATTAGATTAAAAATTCATTTTATGTTCTTTTGGAAAGAGGGCATATTCAGCTATCACGGTAGCGCTGTCGGCCTGCAATGAGACATAAAAAGGTTTCTATTGGCTAGTACAAAATATTCCCTACATGTTGGCACAAGTCATTTTGTCTTATGTGCCGTATCTCATTCGGTGACAGGCTCTTACGAGACTTTTTCTGCCTGCTGACGCAAATGAAAGCCGGAGTGATGAGACCGGCTGGCCTCCAGACACACAGAATGAAATCAGGTCCTCCAGCCTGATTGGATTTGGCAGAAGGCTGGGCCATCATCATCTACAGTATTCATCAAGTCGATGTGTCTTTTATATATAAATATATATATATTTTTTTGCATTTTCCACAGTTTCTGAGGGATTTTGTGTTTTAAAGAAACAACCTTAACAAAGGCCCACATTACCACACATGAGAAAATCACATAAAGTATGAAGTAGTCATCAGTCGCATACATACTCTATATTGCCTAATTGCCATCTGTCCTTTAGCTGTGGTGAGAAAACACAAGATGGATGATTTTCTGGGCAATTCTTTGAATATAGTCTTTGTTGTGTGACACATTGAGTTGAATATAATAGTTAACTGTGCAAGATAAAAATGACCAAATCTCTTGCTGAGATCACTGTATAAAAACGATAGAACAGAACACCCCTGTCCCACAGCCAGTATTTTTACTCACTAAATGAAGCTGCCAGTCGTCTATAGATGTTTTTTTTCCCCAGAAATGCTAAGTTATAAATCTTATGACATGAGGGCCAGATGGTACTGTCTTGCTTATCAGAGCATTTTCCGCTTGCTTATACTCTTTATAGTGCAGCTCAATTTTAAGCAGAGAGTCTAAGAGTCCTCTAATGTAGTCGGTCGAACTCACAAAATGACATGGGGAGCAGTTGTAAGTGGAGGGGAGAGGACTGATTTGTTCTGGGAGCTTCAGACATTACCCACATGTGAGAGTGAATATTAACTAGTCTAACTGATGAGACATTAAAATTCAACAAGAGCCCCCGCCTGCCAAGCTCTCGTGTGAATCATCAGAATTAGAAACGATTGCGCAGCCGTAAGTAATTTGGAGGCACTTTTGACGTACAGTATAAGCCTATTACTATTGTAAAGATCTGTTTGAATGACATTGGCAGTGCCTATGAAAACACGACAGAGAGAAAGCTTTATTTTTTGGGAGGGAGGGGGGTATTTGGTTTTATCATCTCCTCTTTAATTCAAGTCAAATTAGACAACATTGATTCTTAAAAAAAATGAATAAACCAAGAAACATGCCTGCTCTGAATGCATTGAGCAGCACTCTTGGCTCAGTCAAGGTAAAGAGCAGACGTATGGCACTGTATAACAATAATGTCCATTTTTTTTTTGGATGAACGCTTCCATGAGGGGAGCGGGTACAGTATACGAGGGCCAAGACTCCAAGTGAGCACCTGCTCGCTGTGAGATGAATGCCAAACACTTCTGTGTCGAAAGATTACGTTGCACGATGTGAGATTCTATAGGATGCTTTTCTGCAATAAGCGTGCTGAAGCTGCGGTGGGCTCTGCAGAACCACAGATCAAACACATCACGCCACGATGCAAACGCTATGACGGAGATTCAAATGAGCTCAGTCGTTTGTCTTTTTGGTGGGGGGGTTTATGTTTTGGAAACACTGTCATCTACGTATGGGGGGGAAGAGCATTCATCACAGTGCAGAGTAGACGTTTCAGGAGCAGTGATTCATATTTCGATGCTTGTTTTCCTCCCCATGCTGTAATTAGATTGGGGATGAATTATTCAGCTGTAGCTCCCCGCTAAACAGACGGGCAGAGCGCGGTACGTGACAGCAGGGCGCCGCAAACATAGAGGAAGTGAGAACTGCAAACATGTCGGTAAACGTTCTGCAAATCCTATTTGTATAAATGTTTGGGGTTATTTTTGCACGGCACCAGCCTACAACTGTCTGCACGCCGGTAAAAAACCTCCTACTTGTCAACATGGGAAAAGAGAAGGAGGGGTAAAAAATCATTAACGCTGGATCACCCCCGCTGATTTCTGTTGTCAAGGCTTTCTTCCCCAGTTCCCGCACATCAATATAGGAGGAAAAAACAAAGCAATCGAACCCACTTTAAACTCTGACAGTCGCCGTGTGTCTTAAATATAAAATCCAAAGACTCGCCGCTCAACAGTGATCCATCATTTGTATTCAAGCCAGTAAAAAAAAAAAAGAGAGATACTCTGATACTGGGAGATAAAAAGAGCTGAATCACAAAGTCATAAAGTTTCAGCCATTTTTTTTACATTGCTAATTCACTGTGTTTATCAGACAGACCAGGCAGTCCTAGGAGTGGCTAATTGCATCAGTATGCGACAGACGTCTTTGTCTTTAAGAATTATTACCGACCATTGTAATGGTTTGACCCTGTCGTCTTTTGTAAGTTCAGATGTTATAAAGACTGTGAATCAGCAGTTGGAAAGAGGATAAAAGCCTCTGTACTTTTGAACCCACTAAATTCCCTTTTTCCTTTTATTTGAGTGGTAGATTTAGATTCAGATATTTCACGAATGGGTGTAATTCTGCTATTATTCTCTGTGTGTCTTCCCCGCAGGGCCAAGTTATTCCGGGGAAAGAAAGTACACGGGGATTATGACATCAAAGTGGAACAGGTACAGTGTGTTTCATCGTCCAATTCTTAAAGGTAGAGAAGTTTAAGCTCGCTAACCTCACACGCCACTTTAAATCATCAACTCCTCAGGCCGAATTCAGCGAGATCAACGTCATGGCTCACGCCAACGGGACCTGCAACGTCAACATGCAGGTCTACAGGAATGGAACCAAGGTTGTCAGGTAAAGGCAGGCAAACATGCATTAGGAAAGTCAGGAAATTAGTTCATGGGTTAGTTGTTTTATTTAACCGGCCATTTCTGTGGTCAGATTTTTTGTCGCTTCACCACAATCGTTTTACTTCTCCAGGGCGTTCAAGCCAGACTTCGTCCTCATTCGTCAGCACGCCTTCAGCATGACCCAGAATGAGGATTTCCGCAACCTGATCATCGGCCTGCAGTACGGAGGTGTGCCGAGCATCAACTCCCTGGAGTCCATCTACAACCTGTGTGATAAGCCATGGGCGGTATGTCGTCGGCGAGCCAGGACGACCTCTAACAACATTGCTAATGGCCCTTTCCTTTGTCTGCATTGCGTTGTGATTTGCCCTCCTTATGTCCTCCATAATATCTGAATGATTTACTCTTTCCTTGTGTCTAGTTTGCCCAACTTATCAACACCCACAGGAAGCTGGGTGCTGAGAAGTTCCCTCTGATTGAGCAGACGTTTTATCCCAACTACAAGGAGATGGTGAGAACACCATCATCGCCCTCCTCTCACTACATCCAAAGTGTAACACCTCCGTAAATTAACTTTCCCTAGATGTTATTTTGAAATTTGAGCAAAATGGTAATGTGGAAATGATCTAAAATGATGTATATTTTTTGCTTTAGGTAAGTATGCCATCATTCCCTGTTGTTGTGAAGATCGGACATGCCCACTCCGGCATTGGAAAGGTATGGATTTATTATTAATATTATGACTTTAGGCATGATGAATATATCCAAGCCTTTTGTTCTATCATCCATTTTTTTTTGTTTAAATCCTTGGTTATTTGCTCACATCTGTCATCTGCCACTTTTTTCTCTGCACAGGTGAAGGTGGACAATCACAGCAAGTTCCAGGATATAGCCAGCGTCGTGGCTCTCACCCAGACGTACACCACCACAGAGCCGCTCATCGACTCCAAGTACGACATCAGGATCCAGAAGATTGGCTCTGACTACAAAGCCTACATGTACGTACGATTGCGCTGTTGTTTCCTAACTTTAAAAAGAGGAAGAGACACAAATCTGAACTTGTTTAAACATTACGTAACTGGACGATGCAAACCAATTATTATCATCTGGTCAAGGGGAACATTTGTGCTCCATCACTGTTTTACCCAAAAGCTGTGTTCCCTGTGATTCATGCATCGTGACAAGTGATTATATAAGTTCTCAAGGATACATGTACTCATTATCAAACAAGCAGTAACGCAGTGTATGTTCCTGTTTGAACATTTGTGCATCCCTCAGGAGAACGTCTATATCTGGTAACTGGAAGACCAACACGGGCTCGGCCATGCTGGAACAGGTGGCCATGACTGACAGGTGAGTGTCCGATAAGAATCCTACAAATATCGCAGTTCTATTTTGACGTTGGCAATGATCTCAACTTGTTTTTTTTCCTTTTAGGTACAAGCTGTGGGTTGACACCTGCACAGAGATTTTCGGGGGTCTGGATATTTGTGCGGTTAAAGCCATCCATGGGAAAGATGGCAGAGATTATATCACAGAGGTAGGAGTTAATAGGATTGGAAAGTCACATCTGAGGAGAGGTGGTGCATGATTTAAAATACTAAACCACTGAAATATATCAAAGTACGGATGTTACGTTTTCCTTCCTTCAGATTTCTCAGAATATCATCCAAAATGAATGCAGCACATTGATGAAAGTTACTTTAAAGTTCACATATCACACACTTTGCTGGGTTTTATTTGAAATTTTGATATCTATGATATTTATCTTGTTGTTTTAACGAACAAAAATCTTGCAACGCTGCTGGATTCTCATGAGATCTCGATACACGCGATACTGTGATCACGTGAGAATCCATCACGCCTCGGCCTCAAGTTACTAGTCTGTGTCCCGACCACAATAAAAAACGGCAGAACCAATCAGCAGCTCTCGCGTGGTTCCATGATCACGAGTCTCTCCCGGCGCAGACGAATTGGGAGGAGGAGCTTTGCTGCATCAGCCGCTGATAGGCAGATGGTTCATTCACCTGCCAAAAGCTGCGCTTTTTTCAAACAGACTTCCAAGAAAGACTTTCCAGATGGTTACGTGTAAGGTACCATCTGCCTGTGTCAGGTTACCCAAAAACACCCATCTCAATATAGTTCTAACATCTCCCCTTTCAAGCTTCTCTCTGACGCTTCTAGAAGTTTTGTGTCTGTCTCATCAATATTGCCTGAAATGAACAGTTGTAATTAGGGGTGGGTGGCGACTGTAGAGTTGCAGCATTGTAAATTAATGAGACTCGTTAGGGCTCATTTTAAGGCGAAGTTTGTGATTAATAGAAAAGCAAATAAATCCCACTTTCTATGCATGACCATATGATTTATTATGTGTTTGCAGGTGGCTGGCTCGTCCATGCCCCTGGTCGGGGAGCACCAGGCCGAGGACAGGCAGCTCATCGCTGACATGGTTCTCGCCCGGATGAACCAGTTAGCGGAGAATGAGGCGAACGCCCCCCAGAGACCCACCACCATACAGCCATCCCAGGTACAGTAGCATACAATGTCACAGAGGACGGAATCAGGAGGCTGCATCGTGCCTCGTGTTTATTATAGTGATAGTCTTCGCTATGGGGAAATATCTATAATTATTCTTACTACATCAGTAGTGTAATCTAGATATTTTTAGATCTCCTATCAATAAAAGTGTTGGCTGAGTGAATTGTTTCTTGATCTTTTTAGGGTACCGGCCAGAAGGGAGAGATTGTCGGTGAACCCACTAAGAATGGTGCCGGGCGCCCGCCTCAAGGTTGTCTGCAGTACATTCTCGACTGTAATGGCGTTGCAGCGGGTCCAAAACCAGTCCAGGCCAACTGAGTCACCCCGGGGAGGGGGTCCCGATTGCGGTGACGTGACCTTAGCAGAGCACACGAGCGCAGACATGCGCGCGTGCGCGGATGCCGATGGCAAGAATCAAATCTCGGTGACGTTGGCTCGGCGCGGCCGAGTGCTGGCCTGGACTGTGTTTTTAACTCTATGCAGTGTCAGAAATGTACTGTCTACTTTGTTGACCTGTTGATTTGTGTGCTTGTTTGGGGCTGTTGTTGATGATGTAAAAAGCAGATTGTGCCTACACTGAGTTCAGTGCTGCTCTGTGCTACCTGTTCGACCCAGCTATGAATCTCTTCATTTGCCCCCCCCCCCCCTTACCCCAAACTCCCAACCCCCTTTCTGTTTTCTATTTTGGTGTGTATCCTTAGATATTGTTCAAACTGTGGAATATCGTGCAGTTTGAAGTTTGTGTAAATCAATATGTATACAGTACGTGGGTGCGTATGGCTGTAGTGGTGATTGTTTTTCATACTAATACTAATAGATATTTATTTTTGTTTTGCATGATTGATACAAAGGCAGGTGCAAGTCAGTTATTAACACCTGATCAAGTGGGATGTTCGTGCAACATCGCTATTTTACCCTTAGCTGTGTTCCCTGTGATTCATGCATTGTGAATGCATCACGACTAATGCATATTATATATAAGTTATACTTATACATGTATTCATTACCAAACATGCAGTAACACAGTGTACACTCTTTGCATACACATGCAACACAGACATACAATATGTTGCCTTTCTTAAGTTTTTCATTAATGGTAATGTCACAATGTCACGAGAAAAAGAAATTATATAGAGAGACTAATATTGATGAATGGAGGCATAATAAATATGGTGAAGGTACTAGATTTTATTATAAGGGATGTTGTGCAGGTGTCCACATGCACTTCTTCAATATATTTTATAATTTTGAACCAAAGAATAAATTATTTACTTTCAATCACAGTATTTGCACTCCAGGAACCCACAATGTAAATATCAGCGATGGGGACTGCAGTTTGTCACGTGAAGTGTGTAATGTCATCAGAGAACAGTGCTCACACGACAATACTCCTGTTGTGTTGTAAATCACACGCCGGTGAGCTGATGCCGTATTCAAATCGCTGTCGTCCCTCCTGCCTTCGGTTGTGTAGAAGCAGACATCGCGGCTGAAAGAATGTCTGATCTGCTGCGAATCGTCAGACAGAATGTCCCCCCTATGGCCCGTACGCTGAACACCGGCTATCATGGCGGTGTTGCCATGACGACAATGCTGTGCTCTGTGGTTTACTGTGATCCCGTGTGCCCGTTACTGCCATTCAAAGATTTCAATATGTTCTATTTAACACACTCCTGTGAGTTGATGGAAAGTGCAATATAAATCCTTATTTTTATTGTTTTACTCAATAATATATTTATTTTGAAATCAGATCTTCCATAGTATTTATTCAAAAAGCTATAGTCATCCACACATTGAATTATTTAAGAAAAAATCACTTGTCCACTGGCTGATGTGGAGGCCATTTCATATATCTAATATGCTAAATGGTGAAATAGCTAATTAGCAACCAAATCAACTGTAAAAAGAAATCTGTACCATTTTCCAACAACTTGTTTGTTACTATAGTATAAAAGATGTTCAGCAAGCTCTGTGTGCAATTATTTTCCAAGTTGTATAAAGTGCCATTGTATCTGTAAGCGTATCCTTGTGAAAGCCATGCCTGGGGCTTTATGGATGTGTTGTACTGTTTACTAGGAAATATGCCATGACATTGATTTCAGAGGGGGAGAACATGCAGAAGTATCGCGGTCTGTAATAGCTGCATGGTTAGGCCTTTGCTTCAGTGATCATGATTATGATTATTATTATAATATATGATTCATGTAGCGGTTTATTTGGCTGTTGTGTTTGAGGTGAAACTTCTATCATCAGACCCACAGGACTGTAACTAATAAGGGCCATGGTAACTTACTACATATAACTGGTGTTGGACTGTTTAAACCAAGATCTGAATACAATACAATATGGAAACATATTCAATATGGATATTTCTCCTCTGTCACTGACAATAAAGCTTCCTTTGCAATATATATGTGCTCTGTGTCCTCATGTTATGTCGAGAGAAATCCTCTTTCTGAAAGAAACGGTCACGCTTAACAATATTACAGACTTTATCACAAAGAAGCTGTGGATTCTGCACACTTTACACACAGCATTGCTTCCAATGCATGAAGAGATAACTTGTATTGTGATCCCCTCTGCTTTATTTGTGCCTTTATATTGTGGCTTCTGTCTTCCTTACATGCTAGTGTGTGATTAGCCTAGTGTCTGATCAGTTGCTAATTAAACCTGTGACCTGTGAGACTGCATATAACCAGAGTAACACCACCTTTGAATCTTTCATGCATCATTCTGTCTTCTAAGTGACGAGGTGACTGAAAATCATGAATATCTCTTGTTGCTGAAATTAGGGGGACTACTTTCAGAAAAGCCCTCTTCAATGCTGACCCTTAAATCTCCTGCAGAGGGCGCGGCCTCGCAGCGAGCTCCACCTCTAAGACAGTGTAACTCAAACACTTCAGCCCACCTTAAGTGCAGTGGTCAGTCTGGGGGGGCCCAGAAGGAGGCAGCAGCAGCTCAGCCTCCCAGAGGGAACCCACGTCACCATATGCAGACGTCCGTGGGTCATGAGCAGCAGCAGTCTCTGCTGGAAGGCCGAGCCACTGAGGAAAACCCACAGGCACATCCACAGCTTAAGTAAGAATGTGTATAGCTCGCCAATCACCATGGCTGTGAATATATTCAAGTAGAGCTTATTAATATATTCAAGCAGGTTTGTGCATTCATCCGGACTCGCTCTGTACATACAAGGTCATGATTCTCTTGTCTTCCAGCAAATCCCGCTCCCCGATCAACGCCTTCGGTCTAAAAGACGTGAGCCTTTTCAACGCTGCCAGTGAAGATGCAGAAAAGGCAGAAACCATTCACAACTTGAGAAAGTCTTTTGCAAGCCTGTTCTCTGAATGAAGAGTCCTATTTGCTTTTAAATTGCATGTGTTTGAGTGTAACTGCCGATGAAATGATATGAAGTGAACCTTAAAGACCCAGAAACTACTACCTGAGTCATACAATTTTCTTCCAAATTTAAAGCAGTTTCCATTAAATATTTATTATTTTTTAATCATGAATTGTTGTCTTTGTGCTTGTGCCAATGGTTTGAAGTGGGTAAGCAGAATTTTAATCAGAATCTGATGACAAGCTGTTCAGTCAAATCAAATATGTTTAAACCACTCTACTGATGATTGTACGTGTAAAACCTACATTTAACAATACCTATAGATGCCTTTTAATCCTAAATTGTTGCTTATGGAGGCATGAATATGTCATTGTTATAGAGATATGCTTTAAATTTTTAACATGAAAAGCACATGCTATGTAGTATTTTTTGTAATAATTTCGCCTCACTAAAAATCTATATTATAACTCTTTAATATTTGATGGTCATGTAAAACTACCCACAACATATGCAGCAATTGTCAATACCTTAAGAACAGGTAACAACGCATTGTTATGATTACTAAAATTGTGGTTATAGTGCTTATCATGAATAAATACGGCGCCCTTATTACTAGTTGCCGTGGTCGTTATTTCTGATAACATTAAAATTAGACTCCTAGGACAAAAGGTTTTGTGAACCAGCTATAAAGCTGCTAAAAGCAGGTGGATGTGAAGGCAAACAGATTCTTTTTTTTGTTTTCAAAGTCAAAGTTATGAGGTGAGACAAAGCAAATGATGTGCTACCTCATAAAGGGCAGGAAATTAAATTTGAACTTTTCACTGTAACACAGACTGAACGAATAACTCACTTTATATGACATTTTGTAATTCCCAATACAGAATAGACATTAACACATGCCTACTTTATGGGACACATTCATTACCACGCGGTTTATTAATCAGTCAGGTTTAATTGTGGGGGGCATTTATTTGCCTCTGCCTAGAGCCAGGCTCGCAGTCCAGGTAGCTCAGTGTGTTAGAGGGCCGAGTTGTGTTGAAGATGAGCGATTTCCAGAGAACAAATCTCTGGGAGCAAAGACATATAGAGGAACTTGCTTTGGTGAAATATCAGCCTCAACCAGTCGATCATCCAGCTCTCTGTAATCGATTATGAGGACTTCCTGTCAGAAGATGTTCTGCTGGAACAATTACTCTTATGTCCACAATTACACCAGGAACAGCAGATTTTTTAAATTTAAAATGAGAAACGTGTTATATGTTGTTATCTCTAAATGTTGACGTGTAGGGACAGGACACAGATGTCAGTTTGCAGAGTTGAAAATTAGCAGTTAATTTCTAGCGAAAAGCACGAAGATTTTCCTTTTAATGTGTTGTTTAATCATTAAATCATGCTCACTTCATGGTGGCTCCATCCCGTTTAAATAATCTTGTCTATGTAACATCTGTTCTACAAAATCAGAAGAGACAAAAACAATCAATAAATGAATGATATATTTACGAAAACATACATCCAGTGGTGGTATGACCTCTTTTGAGCGACATACTATAATATGACCTTTTTTGGGCAACAAACTATAGTATGACCTTTTTTGACCTTTTTTGAGCGACATACTATAGTATGACCTTTTTTGGGCGACACACTATAGTATGACCTTATTTGAGCGACACACTATAGTATGACCGTTTTTGAGCGACATACTATAGTATGACCTTTTTTTGGGCGACAAACTATAGTATGTCCTTTTTTGGACGACATACTATAGTATGACCTTTTTTGAGCGACATACTATAGTATGACCTTTTTTGAGCGACATACTATAGTATGACCTTTTTTGAGCGACATATTATAGTATGACCTTATTTGAGCGACATACTATAGTATGACCTTTTTTGGGCGACATAATATAGTATGACCTTATTTGAGCGACATACTATAGTATGACCTTTTTTGGGCGACATAATATAGTTTGACCTTATTTGAGCGACATACTATAGTATGACCGTTTTTGAGCGACATACTATAGTATGACCTTTTTTGAGCGACATACTATAGTATGACCTTTTTTGAGCGACACACTATAGTATGACCTTATTTGAGCGACACACTATAGTATGACCGTTTTTGAGCGACATAGTATTTTATGACCATTTTTGAGCGACATACTATAGTATGACCTTTTTTGAGCGACATACTATAGTATGACCTTTTTTGAGCGACATACTATAGTATGACCTTTTTTGGGCAACATAGTATAGAAGGGCCTTATTTGAGCGACATACTATAGTATGACCTTTTTTGAGCGACATACTATAGTATGACCTTTTTTGAGCGACATACTATAGTATGACCTTTTTTGACCTTTTTTGAGCGACATACTATAGTATGACCTTTTTTGAGCGACATACTATAGTATGACCTTTTTTGAGCGACATACTATAGTATGACCTTTTTTGACCTTTTTTGAGCGACATACTATAGTATGACCTTTTTTGAGCGACAAACTATAGTATGACCTTTTTTGGGCGACATACTATAGTATGACCTTTTTTGGGCGACAAACTATAGTATGACCTTTTTTGGGCGACATACTATAGTATGACCTTTTTTGGGCGACATACTATAGTATGACCTTTTTTGGGCGACAAACTATAGTATGACCTTTTTTGACCTTTTTTGAGCGACATACTATAGTATGACCTTTTTTGAGCGACATACTATAGTATGACCTTTTTTGAGCGACATACTATAGTATGACCTTTTTTGAGCGACAAACTATAGTATGACCTTTTTTGGGCGACATAGTATAGTATGACCTTTTTTGACCGACATAGTATAGTATGACCTTTTTTGGGCGACATACTATAGTATGACCTTTTTTGGACGACATACTATAGTATGACCTTTTTTGAGCGACATACTATAGTATGACCTTTTTTGAGCGACATACTATATAGTATGACCTTTTTTGAGCGACATACTATAGAATGACCTTTTTTGGGCGACAAACTATAGTATGACCTTTTTTGAGCGACATACTATAGTATGACCTTTTTTGAGCGACATAGTATAGTATGACCTTTTTTGAGCGACATACTATAGTATGACCTTTTTTGAGCGACAAACTATAGTATGACCTTTTTTGAGCGACATACTATAGTATGACCTTTTCTGAGCGACATACTATAGTATGACCTTTTTTGAGCGACATACTATAGTATGACCTTTTTTGGGCGACAAACTATAGTATGACCTTATTTGAGCGACATACTATAGTATGACCTTTTTTGAGCGACATAGTATAGTATGACCGTTTTTGAGCGACATACTATAGTATGACCTTTTTTGGGCGACATACTATAGTATGACCTTTTTTGAGCGACATACTATAGTATGACCTTTTTTGAGCGACATACTATAGTATGACCTTTTTTGGGCGACAAACTATAGTATGACCTTTTTTGAGCGACATACTATAGTATGACCTTTTTTGGGCGACATACTATAGTATGACCTTTTTTGGGCGACAAACTATAGTATGACCTTTTTTGGGCGACATACTATAGTATGACCTTTTTTGACCTTTTTTGAGCGACATACTATAGTATGACCTTTTTTGAGCGACATAGTATAGTATGACCTTTTTTGAGCGACATACTATAGTATGACCTTTTTTGAGCGACATACTATAGTATGACCTTTTTTGAGCGACAAACTATAGTATGACCTTTTTTGAGCGACATACTATAGTATGACCTTTTTTGAGCGACATACTATAGTATGACCTTTTTTGGGCGACACACTATAGTATGACCTTATTTGAGCGACACACTATAGTATGACCGTTTTTGAGCGACATACTATAGTATGACCTTTTTTTGGGCGACAAACTATAGTATGTCCTTTTTTGGACGACATACTATAGTATGACCTTTTTTGAGCGACATACTATAGTATGACCTTTTTTGAGCGACATACTATAGTATGACCTTTTTTGAGCGACATATTATAGTATGACCTTATTTGAGCGACATACTATAGTATGACCTTTTTTGGGCGACATAATATAGTATGACCTTATTTGAGCGACATACTATAGTATGACCTTTTTTGGGCGACATAATATAGTTTGACCTTATTTGAGCGACATACTATAGTATGACCGTTTTTGAGCGACATACTATAGTATGACCTTTTTTGAGCGACATACTATAGTATGACCTTTTTTGAGCGACATACTATAGTATGACCTTTTTTGAGCGACACACTATAGTATGACCTTATTTGAGCGACACACTATAGTATGACCGTTTTTGAGCGACATAGTATTTTATGACCATTTTTGAGCGACATACTATAGTATGACCTTTTTTGAGCGACATACTATAGTATGACCTTTTTTGAGCGACATACTATAGTATGACCTTTTTTGGGCGACATAGTATAGAAGGGCCTTATTTGAGCGACATACTATAGTATGACCTTTTTTGAGCGACATACTATAGTATGACCTTTTTTGAGCGACATACTATAGTATGACCTTTTTTGACCTTTTTTGAGCGACATACTATAGTATGACCTTTTTTGAGCGACATACTATAGTATGACCTTTTTTGAGCGACATACTATAGTATGACCTTTTTTGACCTTTTTTGAGCGACATACTATAGTATGACCTTTTTTGAGCGACAAACTATAGTATGACCTTTTTTGGGCGACATACTATAGTATGACCTTTTTTGGGCGACAAACTATAGTATGACCTTTTTTGGGCGACATACTATAGTATGACCTTTTTTGGGCGACATACTATAGTATGACCTTTTTTGGGCGACAAACTATAGTATGACCTTTTTTGACCTTTTTTGAGCGACATACTATAGTATGACCTTTTTTGAGCGACATACTATAGTATGACCTTTTTTGAGCGACATACTATAGTATGACCTTTTTTGGGCGACATACTATAGTATGACCTTTTTTGGGCGACAAACTATAGTATGACCTTTTTTGACCTTTTTTGAGCGACATACTATAGTATGACCTTTTTTGAGCGACATACTATAGTATGACCTTTTTTGAGCGACATACTATAGTATGACCTTTTTTGAGCGACATACTATAGTATGACCTTTTTTGGGCGACACACTATAGTATGACCTTATTTGAGCGAGACACTATAGTATGACCTTTTTTGAGCGACATAGTATTTTATGACCATTTTTGAGCGACATACTATAGTATGACCTTTTTTGACCTTTTTTGAGCGACATACTATAGTATGACCTTTTTTGAGCGACATAGTATAGTATGACCTTTTTTGGGCGACATACTATAGTATGACCTTTTTTGGGCGACATACTATAGTATGACCTTTTTTGAGCGACATACTATAGTATGACCTTTTTTGAGCGACATACTATATAGTATGACCTTTTTTGAGCGACATAGTATAGTATGACCTTTTTTGAGCGACATACTATAGAATGACCTTTTTTGGGCGACAAACTATAGTATGACCTTTTTTGACCTTTGTTGAGCGACATACTATAGTATGACCTTTTTTGAGCGACATAGTATAGTATGACTTTTTTTGAGCGACATACTATAGTATGACCTTTTTTGAGCGACATACTATAGTATGACCTTTTTTGAGCCACAAACTATAGTATGACCTTTTTTGAGCGACATACTATAGTATGACCTTTTCTGAGCGACATACTATAGTATGACCTTTTTTGAGCGACATACTATAGTATGACCTTTTTTGGGCGACAAACTATAGTATGACCTTATTTGAGCGACAAACTATAGTATGACCTTTTTTGAGCGACATACTATAGTATGACCTTTTTTGAGCGACATACCATAGTATGACCTTTTTTGGGCGACATACTATAGTATGACCTTTTTTGGGCGACAAACTATAGTATGACCTTATTTGAGCGACATACTATAGTATGACCTTTTTTGGGCGACATAATATAGTATGACCTTATTTGAGCGACATACTATAGTGTGACCTTTTTTGAGCGACATACTATAGTATGACCTTTTTTGAGCGACATAGTATAGTATGACCTTTTTTGAGCGACATACTATAGTATGACCTTTTTTGGGCGACACACTATAGTATGACCTTATTTGGGCGACACACTATAGTATGACGGTTTTTGAGCGACATACTATAGTATGACCTTTTTTTGGGCGACAAACTATAGTATGACCTTTTTTGGACGACATACTATAGTATGACCTTTTTTGAGCGACATACTATAGTATGACCTTTTTTGAGCGACATACTATAGTATGACCTTTTTTGAGCGACATACTATAGTATGACCTTATTTGAGCGACATACTATAGTATGACCTTTTTTGGGCGACATAATATAGTATGACCTTATTTGAGCGACATACTATAGTATGACCTTTTTTGGGCGACATAATATAGTATGACCTTATTTGAGCGACATACTATAGTATGACCTTTTTTGAGCGACATACTATAGTATGACCTTTTTTGGGCGACATAATATAGTATGACCTTATTTGAGCGACATACTATAGTATGACCGTTTTTGAGCGACATACTATAGTATGACCTTTTTTGGACGACATACTATAGTATGACCTTTTTTGAGCGACATACTATAGTATGACCTTTTTTGAGCGACATACTATAGTATGACCTTTTTTGGGCGACATAATATAGTATGACCTTTTTTGGGCGACATAGTATAGTATGACCTTTTTTGAGCGACATACTATAGTATGACCTTTTTTGAGCGACATACTATAGTATGACCTTATTTGAGCGACATACTATAGTATGACCTTTTTTGGGCGACATAATATAGTATGACCTTATTTGAGCGACATACTATAGTATGACCTTTTTTGGGCGACATAATATAGTATGACCTTATTTGAGCGACATACTATAGTATGACCGTTTTTGAGCGACATACTATAGTATGACCTTTTTTGAGCGACATACTATAGTATGACCTTTTTTGAGCGACATACTATAGTATGACCTTTTTTGGGCGACACACTATAGTATGACCTTATTTGAGCGACACACTATAGTATGACCGTTTTTGAGCGACATACTATAGTATGACCTTTTTTGAGCGACATACTATAGTATGACCTTTTTTGAGCGACATACTATAGTATGACCTTTTTTGAGCGACATACTATAGTATGACCTTTTTTGAGCGACATACTATAGTATGACCGTTTTTGAGCGACACACTATAGTATGACCTTATTTGAGCGACACACTATAGTATGACCGTTTTTGAGCGACATAGTATAGTATGACCTTTTTTGAGCGACATACTATAGTATGACCTTTTTTGGGCGACATAGTATAGTAGGACCTTATTTGAGCGACATACTATAGTATGACCTTTTTTGGGCGACACACTATAGTATGACCTTTTTTGACCTTTTTTGAGCGACATACTATAGTATGACCTTTTTTGAGCGACATACTATAGTATGACCTTTTTTGAGCGACATACTATAGTATGACCTTTTTTGACCTTTTTTGAGCGACATACTATAGTATGACCTTTTTTGAGCGACATACTATAGTATGACCTTTTTTGGGCGACATACAATAGTATGACCTTTTTTGGGCGACAAACTATAGTATGACCTTTTTTGGGCGACATACTATAGTATGACCTTTTTTGGGCGACAAACTATAGTATGACCTTTTTTGGGCGACATACTATAGTATGACCTTTTTTGAGCGACATAGTATATCATGACCTTATTTGAGCGACATACTATAGTATGACCTTTTTTGGGCGACAAACTATAGTATGACCTTTTTTGGGCGACATAGTATAGTATGACCTTTTTTGCACCACATACTATAGTATGACCTTTTTTGAGCGACATAGTATAATATGACCTTTTTTGAGCGACATAGTATAGTATGACCTTTTTTGAGCGACATAGTGTAATATGACCTTTTTTGAACGACATACTATAGTATGACCTTTTTTGAGCGACATAGTATAGTAGGACCTTATTTGAGCGACATACTATAGTATGACCTTTTTTGGGCGACACACTATAGTATGACCTTTTTTGAGCGACATAGTATTTTATGACCATTTTTGAGTGACATACTATAGTATGACCTTTTTTGATCGACATAGTATAGTATGACCTTTTTTGAGCGACATACTATAGTATGTCCTTTTTTGGGCGACACACTATAGTATGACCTTTTTTGAGCGACATAGTATTTTATGACCATTTTTAAGTGACATACTACAGTATGACCTTTTTTGATCGACATAGTATAGTATGACCTTTTTTGAGCGGCATAGTATAGTATGACCTTTTTTGAGCGACATACTATAGTATGACCTTTTTTGAGCGGCATAGTATAGTATGACCTTTTTTGAGCGACATAGTATAGTATGACCTTTTTTGGGCGACATACTAGTATGACCTTTTTTGGGCGACATACTAGTATGACCTTTTTTGAGCGACATAGTATAGTATGACCTTTTTTGGGCGACATACTAGTATGACCTTTTTTGGGCGACATAGTATAGTATGACCTTTTTTGGGCGACATATTATAGTATGACCTTTTTTGGGCGACATAGTATAGTATGACCTTTTTTGGGCGACATACTAGTATGACCTTTTTTGGGCGACATAGTATAGTATGACCTTTTTTGGGCGACATATTATAGTATGACCTTTTTTGAGCGACATACTATAGTATGACCTTTTTTGACCTTTTTTGAGCGACATACTATAGTATGACCTTTTTTGAGCGACATACTATAGTATGACCTTTTTTGGGCGACATACAATAGTATGACCTTTTTTGGGCGACAAACTATAGTATGACCTTTTTTGGGCGACATACTATAGTATGACCTTTTTTGGGCGACAAACTATAGTATGACCTTTTTTGGGCGACATACTATAGTATGACCTTTTTTGAGCGACATAGTATATCATGACCTTATTTGAGCGACATACTATAGTATGACCTTTTTTGGGCGACACACTATAGTATGACCTTTTTTGAGCGACATAGTATTTTATGACCATTTTTGAGTGACATACTATAGTATGACCTTTTTTGATCGACATAGTATAGTATGACCTTTTTTGAGCGGCATAGTATAGTATGACCTTTTTTGAGCGACATACTATAGTATGACCTTTTTTGGGCGACATACTATAGTATGACCTTTTTTGGGCGACAAACTATAGTATGACCTTTTTTGGGCGACATAGTATAGTATGACCTTTTTTGCACCCCATACTATAGTATGACCTTTTTTGAGCGACATAGTATAATATGACCTTTTTTGAGCGACATAGTATAGTATGACCTTTTTTGAGCGACATAGTGTAATATGACCTTTTTTGAACGACATACTATAGTATGACCTTTTTTGAGCGACATAGTATAGTAGGACCTTATTTGAGCGACATACTATAGTATGACCTTTTTTGGGCGACACACTATAGTATGACCTTTTTTGAGCGACATAGTATTTTATGACCATTTTTGAGTGACATACTATAGTATGACCTTTTTTGATCGACATAGTATAGTATGACCTTTTTTGAGCGACATACTATAGTATGTCCTTTTTTGGGCGACACACTATAGTATGACCTTTTTTGAGCGACATAGTATTTTATGACCATTTTTAAGTGACATACTACAGTATGACCTTTTTTGATCGACATAGTATAGTATGACCTTTTTTGAGCGGCATAGTATAGTATGACCTTTTTTGAGCGACATACTATAGTATGACCTTTTTTGAGCGGCATAGTATAGTATGACCTTTTTTGAGCGACATAGTATAGTATGACCTTTTTTGGGCGACATACTAGTATGACCTTTTTTGGGCGACATACTAGTATGACCTTTTTTGAGCGACATAGTATAGTATGACCTTTTTTGGGCGACATACTAGTATGACCTTTTTTGGGCGACATAGTATAGTATGACCTTTTTTGGGCGACATATTATAGTATGACCTTTTTTGGGCGACATAGTATAGTATGACCTTTTTTGGGCGACATACTAGTATGACCTTTTTTGGGCGACATAGTATAGTATGACCTTTTTTGGGCGACATATTATAGTATGACCTTTTTTGGGCGACATAGTATAGTATGACCTTTTTTGAGTGACATATTATAGTATGACCTTTTTTGGGCGACATACTAGTATGACCTTTTTTGGGCGACATAGTATAGTATGACCTTTTTTGGGCGACATATTATAGTATGACCTTTTTTGGGCGACATAGTATAGTATGACCTTTTTTGAGCGACATATTATAGTATGACCTTTTTTGGGCGACATAGTATAGTATGACCTTTTTTGAGCGACATTTTATAGTATGACCTTTTTTGGGCGACATAGTATAGTATGACCTTTTTTGAGTGACGTATTATAGTATGACCTTTTTTGGGCGACATAGTATAGTATGACCTTTTTTGGGCGACATAGTATAGTATGACCTTTTTTGGGGGACATAGTATAGTATGACCTTTTTTGGGCGACATAGTATAGCATGACCTTTTTTAAGCGACATTATAGTATGACCTTTTTTGAGCGACATTATAGTATGACCTTTTTTGAGCGACATATTATAGTATGACCTTTTTTGGGCGACATAGTATAGTATGACCTTTTTTGAGCGACATTATAGTATGACCTTTTTTGGGCGACATAGTATAGTATGACCTTTTTTGGGCAACATAGTATAGTATGACCGTTTTTGAGCGACATACTATAGTATGACCTTTTTTGGGCGACATACTATAGTATGACCTTTTTTGGGCAACATAGTATAGTATGACCTTTTTTGGGCAACATAGTATAGTATGACCGTTTTTGAGCGACATACTATAGTATGACCTTTTTTGGGCGACATACTATAGTATGACCTTTTTTGGGCAACATAGTATAGTATGACCTTTTTTACACAAGCCCATTACACTCAGGGATGTTCTCCTGGCGCATTTAACATCTTCACTTTAGTTGTTGGCCTTTTTGAATTCAAAAATTGTCATGAGAGAGACTTGAACCAGCATCACAAATCTTCAGGGTCAGAGTACTACCCACCCGTGCCACAGGCCTTCCTCACAAGTAGCTATGTTCTCCTGGTGCTTTTATCGTCTTTACTCTGGATGTTGGCCTTCAGATGTCAGAAGGATTTGACCCTGTGACTAAAAGTTTGCAGTCATCCTTCTTACACACTGAGCTACCCAGTCTGACACGTCTGTGGAAGTTTCTTAGTGCTGTCATTCAACATTTGAGTTTCTTACTTCAAAAGGTAGAAGCAGGGTTTGCACCTACAACTACTGAGTGTCTGAATGGGTGTTTAACCTCCTGAGCTACAGATTTCTTATTATATTTTTTCTTATACACCTGTTGTTGTCCAGTTACTGCCTCTATATGAATTATGGGTAATCAGTGGGTGGAGCAGAGTCTCTACTGCCATGAGGAGCATATGCTTGCTGGGAAATCTAATTTATAAACTCTTTGAACGGGTCATCAGTCATACTGTGTTGATATTGTTTGCTTAAACAAATATCAGCAAACTTGTACAGATTCGTCAGGCTTCCAGATGGCGCTGATGTTTCCCCCCCACCCACAACAAACAGACTAGCAGGGCCTGCTGACAGTAAAACTCTGAGCAGAGGCCCCGTCGGCCCTGCAGCTCCAGCTGAGGAGCTTCCGTCTCGCCTCCACCCAGCTGCCCACCAAGCTGCTGCACCACATGAGCGTGAGCCCTGTGGGGTCACACTGCAGCGGCCATCTGCTGAGCAACACCACGACAGAGGCTTCAGAGAGGCCTGTGATGAGGTGGGAGAACTTTGAATATCATTCAAAAACATAAACATTGTCATCAATGCAGCTTTAATCACTTAATCCACGGGCCCATTTTTCCGTTTTCCTGCTGCAAAGTGATAATGAACATAGAAAATCTCTACGACCACAAAGATTATGTACTTAAACCTGGTATTAAAAGAAACCTACAACATGTAGGGTGACTACAGAAGTGTCAAAATCAATTCATGTTACTGAGACGGGGCAAATATATTTATTATATTGCAAAACCTAACTTGACCTAAATCAGGGAAAAACAAAGAAAAAGTTGAACTATGATTAATTATCTGCAATGCAAAGATCAATGCCTAATAGGATACGAGTTTACAGATCAATAATTTGCCAATAAAATCATAGAAATCACATTGACGCTATGTTTTCTACAAGAGGTTTATAAAAGGGAGATTATAAAGGACTCAATTAAATCATCACAAAAACAGCTCAAATCTAAATTAAAATAATTAATTAAACATCAGTTGCAGCCCTTCTATTGATATTGTATTAAACTACTTTGTAAATGTATTGATGATGTGGATATAGATGAAATTATCATTGTGTTTACTAGAAAATTACTTTAAAAAATACTTCTTTTAGTGTTTCAGCTGAGGTTTTATCACATCACATCTGCATAAAACCCAATGCTGCGACCATATCAGGGGGTTTAGGATTTTAACAGGTTAATAACTAAATATTGTAAACAGCCTTGTGGATATTTAGAGTTTCTCGTTGCCATCTGGTGGTACCAATGAGGCACAAGTACGCACATTCTGGATAGCATCAGTGTTACTATGGTAATGTAACCACTGTGTGTGTGTGTGTGTGTGTGTGTGTGCGGGTGAATTGTGTGCTGTGAATTCCCCCTGTAGTAAGACACCTGTTTTGATGTCATCCTGCTCAGATTCTTCATACATGTTACCAATCTGAGTTTGTTTCTCCCCTCTGTTGCCATGATATGACTTTGACTTGAATGCAAGCGGCTGTGTTGGCAAGCGCCGTTCTGTTGATCAAAAGGTACAGATGTGTTTAGTCAGTCTGGACGTTTTGTCTGGCACATCACATCAGGATTTAAAAGCCCCACCAATTAAAGAAATATGAATTACCGACACGAGAAAGAGGTTTTGGAAATCTGGCAAGAATGAGTGTTTGCTCAAAGGCCTTCATGGTCCAATATGCAGCTTATGGGAGGTGTGATGTGGAAACATGAAGTCTCCAGTGCACATGCACTGAGAATACTCTTTACAGTCAAGTAGGAGACATATTTTTGGATTCAATATTGAGAAGTAGGTGATATACCTCTGAGGATTGTAGTGATGTATTCGGTCCCCCCTCCAAAGTTCCTACATTTAGATGTTTGACCTTCACTCTGCAAAGGCTGTTTTCACATTCATCCGCTGAGAAGTGGAAAGTTTCTTTCTTCATGCACACAGAAAATCCAGTTTTAAGGCGGCTGGCAGGATTTGTGACATCACAAACAGTTTGGAAGCTAATCCTGATGCAATATTCAACTTACACAAGTGTTGATGTGGAAACACAAAAACTCCTAATGCACAAACACGGGAAAGGTACTTTCCGGGGAAATAAGAAACATGTTGATCCTGCAGTTGAACTTCTGCATATTCAAAGATTTGGAATTTTATAATGAGGCAGAAGGAAAAAGAGTGTCATTGCATCATATTTTAACTAATTACTTTAATAAAACCATTTCAGACACATTATTTAAACTGAAGTGTCTAATATAAATCTTAAAACATGCCGCCCAGAGGGTAACTTTAGGCTTTTTTTTTTGTAAAACCCATATCAGAATGATCCTACTTAGAATAATAATTTGTTTCCGTCTTGTCTGGGGATCTTTAGGACGTCTCATTCTCAGTCACTCTGCATTGTCTGGAGGGATTTGTGTGCCTCAGTCCTCGCTCGGTCCTTTCTGCGAGTCCTCCGTAATTACGGCATTGCAATAACAACATTATTTTTAGTGTTAAGATTTGCCCTTATGCAGGAATGTGAAACTGGGTGACACACACACACACACACACACATCACAGAGCAACACCCACTAGATGGAGCTATTGTCGGCCAGGGCGTGTGGGACATTTGGACTTTGTTGGTTTCATCCTGGCCTGGTCTGTGTGGCTTGTCAGAATGCAGAAATAGAACAGATAAACACATATAGCAGAACGACCAGCGGTCAGTCGCTGGGTTTGGTCTAATTGTGCTGCACCACTTTTCGATGACATCAGCCCTATTTCGCCTGTGCCTGTGACAGGGCGTTTGGAGACATGCGATTCAAATGAGATAGAGGCCTCTTAAGGCCTTCTTCCCCAGCCCATAAAGCATAGAAAATAAACACGCATTCCCATATTTAGATCATAGCAAGCATTCCCATATTTACTATAAATTCGCTTTTGGGACTGAACTAAATCAAGTGGTCCCAGCAGGAACTACACGTTGGATGTTTACACTAAAACAAAATATAACTGTCTTTTCCCTCTCTCGCTCTCTCCCTCACCACCGCGTCCCTCCCTTGTGAATGATTGTTGTTCCACTGAGCCTGCCAGTGGCTATACAGCGAGCGGTGGCATCAGCCAATGGTGGAATCCCCCGGTGGCGTGTCTGGACTGGATCCTCTGTGAGGTTACACCACGTTGCCACTGCTACAGCAAACATTACACCCTGCCACAAAGTCTCGCACATGTGTGGGATCTCGATGTTGGCGAACAAGAAAACGTGTAGAATAACCCGATGTCGACTGCCCACTTCGCCCGTTTCCGTCTTTTCCTGTGTAATAGGAGCGATTCTCAGCGTAGCGCTTCCACAGCAAGAAGAAATACGACAAATGCATTCGACTTTGGCAAAGAAATTTAACTTAATTTTATTAAAATATTGAATAGACAACTTTCTCACCAAGTTTACAATAAAACGTTTAACCTCCAGAAAGAGACATGATAAACAAATACAAATTAGTTTCCAAATCATTTAAAATATTTAAGACAACCGCCAAATGTCCAGCTCATGATAACCAACCCATGGTAAGGACTGATAAGAATGTGTGGGTGTCAGATCAGTTTATTCAGAGCCTTGAAGCCGCTGTGTCGACTGCTGAAACATGACCATTGCTTTTTTTTTTTTTTGCTAAAATGTGCAAAGATTTCCGTCATCACTCATGCTCGCTGTCTGACAGGCTATAATTCCTCCGACGTGACCCAAAAAATAAAGACATTTTAAAGAAGTCAAAGACAACGAAAAACAACAGAAAAAAAACAGACAATTTCCCAGATCTACTCCATTATCATTTAAGACAATGCGAAAAATCAACTACTACTGTGCAACTAAATGGACTACATCCAACTGCTTTGTTTGCGATAACAAGAGGAGGGGGAAGTTGTGCGGGATCATAGTTGTCCAGGCTTTGTTTCCTCTTAAGGCAGGTAAGCTTTTTTGAAGAAGTAGAAAAAAAAACGAAAAAGAAAAGGAGGAGGTCTTCTTCATCAGAAACCAGGGCAGCCAGATAGAAGGGTGTGTGCTTCACGTCAGAGCCCAAGTTAGGAGAGACGTCTGCCTCTCTTGAGCTTCCTTCAATGTCCATTTGTCGTCTTTAGGTAGGTGTGCGTGCGTATATTTACACAATTTTACCGAACGCGTTACCACCGTGGAGCCTCTGCATGTGTCTCAATGCGTGCAAGTGATAAGCAAGGCACCACCTCCTCTTCATGTGTACATCCTCCTGCAATCCGTCACTCCATCCCTTCCATAGGTCATCTCAGACGCACGCCCCCCTCGCCTCTTTCCCTTACATAATATATTGATTAGCATGGGTTTGAGTATGTTTGCATGAGCTTTCGCAGGTCTATATAGTTGTTTTTTGTATGTGGAGAATTTGGGCATATTACGGATATTTCGAGGAGGATGCGTGTCGTAAGGGGACGAGGAGGGGTAGCGCTATCCGAGCCTCTAAAAAACAGGCAGTCTGGTGGAGGTCAGAGTACAGACATTGATATCCTCGGAGTGCGAGGCTCTGTGCAGGGACGGTTCTGAGGCACTGCGGTTAATCTTAGGGAGAGCATGCTGGAGAAGCTCGATGGAGGACAAGATCTGGAGTAAAAAAAAAAAAAAAGAGAGAAGAGAAATGTCATTTTTAGCAAAACAATCTTCATTCAGCTTTCTAGGATGTCTACAACTTTCCCAGTAAGCAGTTCTTACCTGCGGGAAGAGCGGCCTCTCGTCCTTTAACTTCTTGATGCAGTCGGCGACCAACCTTTTCATGGCTTTGGGGCAGTTCTTGTAGAGCTTACTAAGGTCAGGGGACAGATAACCCCTTCCAACCATGAAGATTATCTACACAGGGGGGGTGTCAAAGACAGCAGAGGAGGAGACATTCACTTAAAAAAAAAAAAAAAAGACACTCAAGACGTTGAAATACTGATCCAAATCAGTGCTGAAGTAGGAGACATCTGATCAATTCTAAAATCAGCAGTCCACCTCAGAGATGCTGTATAAATATGGCCGGTGAGTCTAAGGTGACAGGCATCCAAAACACTGGAGCTATTGTGGAGGCATGATGCTGCAGAGATAAAGGATGATAGCAGTACTCCGTGTACTCGCCAGGTCAGCTGAGTACAAAGTCATTCTGCAGTATCAAGGAGAATATGGGTACAACATTGCATACGGGCACACTTTGTACACGACTCTGATTTGAATACAGACGCAGCAAACTAAACCAAACGAGGAGCCAAGACACGATCCCAGGCCAGGTCTCGTGGCCTCTGAGGGGACAGAAAACCACAGACGCACGTACACACACACACACGCACACGCACGCACACACACGCACGCACACACACACACGCGCACACACACACGCGCACACACACACGCGCACCCCTTTTTTCACACACATCCAGGGTTGTGTTACGGATTCTAAAATTAGGCCAATGGCTCCAGGACGCCCGCCTCTGTTCCATGGCTGGCCCGGGGCCAGCACCACAACCCCCTTCAGACAGCCAGCCAGTGTCTTTCCAGCACCTTCTGGCCTGCGCTCGCAGCCTGACGCACCGGAGCTTAACACGTGTCAAGAATGTGGGATTTTGGCAAACTGGTTTCACCGAACACTGAACAATCGCTGCACCCATGGTTGCAACCATCAATTTTCATAATCGTACTAACTTGAATAATCAATTAGACATTGGTGCTCAAAAAAAGGTGATAATATTGAAAAATGTAATTAATACTACTTAACTGTGCAGAACAACAATGTGAAAGATATTTAGTTTACCACCAACCAGATCTACTATCCTACTCCAACACAACTGATTCTAATCATCAACTCACAATTAAGTAGCTGAATCTTGCCAAGGGCTTGTCAATAGTTGGAATCAGATGTGTTGGAGTAGGGAGATTCGCAAAACATATAGGATAGTAGATCTCGAGGAGCAGGATTGGGCACCACCGCTTTATTATACAATTAATTTTCTGCTAATTAATCAAACCATTCATGGTGCAATAGCCTCTTGTAACACTAAGCTGTAATAATGCTGTGATTTTACCTGATCTCTGTTTGCTATTAAGGAGTACGGGAGCTCTCCCGTCATGAGCTCGAAAAGAACAATTCCATAGGAATAGACATCAGACTGGAAGCTGTAGGGATTGTTATCCTGCATCCGGATAACTTCAGGTGCCTTTGGACAAACATAAGAAAGGTAGGGAAAACACAGTTTATTCGCATTTTGCTGCAGCTTCTTATTGCTGTAATAAAACTGAAGTTAAAGCGGTCACTGACCATCCAGAGAATGGATCCAGACGGCTGCTCCACCTGATGCGAGCCGCTCCACCTGGCCTTCACTGTGGCCAAACCAAAGTCCCCGATTTTCACCGTTAGCCCTTCATGCAAGAAGATGTCTACACTGCTGTCAAGGAACTACATCCAAAACCTTGAGAAGGAACCAATACCGACCAGTACGATGATTATAGTACATTTACACGAAATACACACACTCTCACCGCTGATGGAAAGGATACTGTTGGACTTCATGTCACGATGAATGATGTTCTTTGCGTGCAGATAGCTAAAAATAAAAATAAACTAGTGACATTTGATTCTTTTTGAGGTTTGGTTTAGCAGAAAGAAAAAAAATTGCCTTTCTTCAGGACTTACTCCATGCCCTGAGCGGTCTGCCTTGCAATGTCTATGAGCTGGATCATCTTGAGGTTTGTTTCCAGGACATGAATGTGTTTGTAGAGGCTGCTGCCATCACACCACTGGGTCACAATGGCCAGGTTGTCCTTTGTCATGTAGCCCATGAACAACAGGATGTTGACATGTCGTGTTTTCCTGCGACCAGAGGCGGAGCGGAAGAGGAAACCACCAAAACAAAAATTAGATAAAAGCAACGAAGACAGTTTGCAACGGTTTTGACACAAAAACAGAAAAATCCAGCTTTAAGACAAGCAAAGAGAATCACGAGTAAACGACTCTTTGTTTCTTACCTCAAGACAGCTACTTCATTTCTGAATGCCTGAAACTGCTCTGGTGTGGGATCAGTCACCTTTAAAATCTTCACTGCTACATCACCTACAAAAGAAAAAAACAAAAATACCACGCTCAGCAACAACTGTTGCATGAAAGTCAAGGTCAGCTCATTTAAAAAAAAAAGGTATGCATGGTTCTGGGAAAGAGAAAGTGTCAGCAGTAACACCTGAAAGTGCCCTGCCCTCTCTGAAATTCTACATTTCTGCATTCCTACCATGCCATTTCCCTTTGTATACAGTTCCAAAGGAGCCTGAGCCGATGCAGGAGTGCAGATACACCTCGCTGGCCTCGATCTCCCAGTAGTAACTAGAGTCCCGCTTGTCCCGAGGCCTCTGGATGAAGAGTAAGAAAAAAAAAAAAAAAGATGTGAGACACACCAACAAAACCTAAGCCAGTATTCTGTGTACCAGATTGCACTCAAGGTGTCAGATGGTGTTTTTAACCACATACACAAAAGATAGAACTTACTATTTTATTTTTCTCCTGAGTGTTGAAAGACGGGGCCCTCTCTCGCTGGGCAGGTGCAGGGGCTTTGGATTGGGACTGGGACCAGCCTGTCGGGCTCTGGCTGGGGGAACTCCCCGCTTTAGGACCAGAAAGGGAGCCAACAGAAAAAACGGAGTCAGTATGGAAGAGTATACTGCTTTCTATGATGCCATTAAAGTGGGCTATAATAAAATCTCTCTAGACATTTGGACAACACTATAAAGAGGAATATGCTCAACAATTTGAGACAAAGATTCCTTCAAGCTTCCCCTTAGAAAAAAGATTTATGATTGGCAATGGTAAAATAAATCAACAGGAACATCGCATTTTATGTACATAGGAAAAAAGATGCCACAAAACACAATATAAAGATTGATGACCAAATTTTATCTCAGCGAGTCAAGTGAAGATTATGTGTGGCTCTCAATGTGAAATGCGGTGATCAAAAATATCTGTTTTGGAAGATGAGGGGGAATGGCGAAGCAGTCTGTTCAGAATGAACAGAAGGTCTGAAATTGAACACCTCTCTGTTTGAGTGAATGCACGGAAAAACAAAAAGAGGGGCATTCGTGGTGAGGGTGAAAGAAACAAGTGTGACGCAGCAAAAAAAAACAAAAAAAAGGTACAGGACAAAGTACTTGTATGCACAACTGACACTTACCAGAGTCATGATTACGCATCGCATCCTACAAAGACAAGAAAAAACAAAATCACTTTAGCTTCTTCTGTCAAATGCATACTGCGGTTCACTTATGGTTTTGCTTCACATCTCAGATTTGAATGCAGATAGCCTGCTTTGCAGGGCATGCCATTCAGACTGCACGCACTCCACTTTCTAACCTTGTCTGGACTCTCTGACGAGGCCTCAACAAAAGACTGGGAGAAGTGCACAATACCTACTTTCCTCTTCAGCCAGAATCTATGGCACCAGGAGCTGGGGGAGGTATTCAGGCAGTCTAGCTACTCCCCAGCAGGGTACAATACAACAGGCAGTGAGGACAGGGAGGGAAAGGGAGAAAGTAAAGAAAAGTGAGGAAGGAATGAAGACAAGAGTGATGTTTCTACCTGGAGACAACATGGGGGAAATGTCTTATAAGCATGCAAAAGTAATGAGCTGATTATGCAAGCTCAGTAGAGGTGAAAAAGCAGAAACTAGAACTGAACAAGAGGAAGTGAAGTGTTGCATATTTAAAAAAAAAAAAAAAAAAGTGCTAAAATAAGATGCCATCAGGGGAATTGCACAAAACAGGCTGGACCCTGTCCAGGTGAGAGGTAGATAAGAGGTAGAAAAGAGCACGACGAAGATGTTTGGAATGCCTGCGATGCACGTAGGAGGACAAGATCGCTCTCAGGCAGGAGATATTTTAGGAGTGGCTGCTCGAAGCTTACAGGAGTACCCAGGAGGCCCATATGGTGTGTAGTTACCTCAATCATGCTGCTGTCTACAGGCAGGGTAGTGCTAACCATGTGGACGTTGGGCGTGGAAGTGGAGCGCTGCCTCTGGGAGAGACCGCCGCCTGTGGGTGGGTAGGGCGTGGTGTAGTTGAAGGCATGAGGGGTGGAATATCGGTGGGCCGAGCTGCGAGGGCGAACAAACGATCAAAGAGTGAGACTGAGGCTACTATTGTCTGCGTGCGTGCCCGTGCCACTGCTGCTAAACGGCACACGCCACTGAAATCTAGCATGATTCTGAAATCTGTAACTTCTTCGAAAAAATATAAATAAATAAAAGTGGGCTGCCGTAGGTGGTGGGCCTTCTGGTTTAATTTCTATCATTTGCTGTGACCGTCCACATTCAAGCATCATCAGTTTATGTTGTGCCATCAACACATGTATTATGCAATCCTGCTCAGCATTGTGAGAAAGTGGTAAATCGGTACATTTTTTATTGTGGCTTTCCCCCCTTATCCCATTCTTGGCTAACTTGACACTTGCAGAGGTATTTTGCCTGCCGTGATGTTTGCCAAGATCAGTATTGGCTCAGTTAAAGAGTACAAAGCTCACCAGCCAAATACGTTAATCTACAAACAACTCAAATGTCGGTCTAACCCGAGTTGTTGAAGCAGAGTAGAGGAGTTGTCTTTTAAAAGCACAAACGCAAAGTCAAAATGCCCCAAAACGTATAGAAAACAAAAATGAACTTAGTTTTCGTACACTTCTTGTTGTGGAAAAGTTGACTGGTACAATACCTGCTGTTAAAAATAAGGACAGTGGAATCCCAGCTAAATTACGTCTATAATAAGAAATCCTATTACATTATCACACGTATAACCAAAGAGCTGAGCCCAATCCCCTCCACATTTGGCTAACACAAAGCTATGTTTAAAAATAAAAAGAAAAAATAAGTAGTTGAGATAGCTCTGCATGGAACAACTTGATACTTTGCAAGTGCTAATTTGGCAGCTCAGTGGCTGTTTTTTTTAACCATTTCAAGAGCTCCTGAAACAACAGGCTCTTTTGACGCCTCGTTACATCAGCTCTTAGACTGGTAAGCCCCCACAAAGCTGAGGACGTCATTAAAAACAAAAAATACAGCAAGTGCATGCGTGTGTGAGAGGAAAACTTTTGCATGTGTACACCTAAAAAGTAAAAGGAGGGTATGTCATGGAGAGATCACACGTTAAAACATTGCTTCACCTTGGAAACCGCGTTAGGGATTCTCTCATTCGTCGAGATGTCAGCGGGGGCAGTGACGGGGCGCCGCTCTCACCAGGTGTTGGACACAAACTGACGGTAGAGAGAAAGGGAGAGAGTGAGTACGCGGAATCCAGTGATACAGATCTACGAATGCTGGCCATCAGTCATTCAGCCTGCATGCAAATAATATTATTAACCCTTTATACTTAGGGAAATCATGCAAAGCTATATATACACACACACATAATCTGAGACCTAATCAGGAGTAGTATCAGCAGAATCTGACTTCCCTATTTCATCCTAAGAATCTTGCTATCACTTGATTATATTTCCCCAAGTATCCATTTCTAAAACTATATTTAAAAGAATATTTACATTTCTTGGTTATGCTGCCATTTTAATGGCAGAAAAAAAAGACACTTACAGGAGTTGTCTGATATTGCTCCAGTCCACGCACATCGTGGGCACTTTGGTGCTGCAATGCTCGTGGAATTTGTAGCCGCACGTTTGGCAACGAAAACCATTCAAAAGAAACTTCTGGCAAATGTCACAGAACGCTAGCTTCAGATACGTCTTCCGGACCTGTGGAAAAACGACATGAGAACCGTACACTTATTTCTGTAGGAGTTAGACTTCTCATCAGAGCACGCGAATGCTTCGGGTACTCACAAAATTATGTGTCGTCAAGGGAACGTGATCTAAAACCTCCACCAGCAGCTCCTCGCCGATCAGTGAGGTGGAATCAGTATTCCAATCCATCCGGAGTTTTTTACTGTTAAGAACAAATGGATGGGGGATGTTAAAGCAGGAAAAAATAGCTGCAGATTAGACTTGTGCATAATATTGTGATAATGTAATTTTCCTGGTTTCAAACAGTTCTGAGCTCACCTCCTCTGTCCTGGATGCAGCCTGAAGACAGCACAGCACTGAGGCTGCAGACCTCTCACCTTCAAGGCTTTGATCAGGCAACTGTGCAGAGTCATACCTGGTCGCACGTTTACCTAAAAAAAAGAAACGAGTTACAGTATTATTTCCTCTATCGCCTGCGAGCTTACCGTTTTAGCAGCGTCGTATGTCTTTAACCAGCTAACGCAGCATTTCTGAAGCCTCAGTGGAAGCCTGGAAACCCGAGGTTGTGAACCCTCAGCGGCACCAGTCTATGCAATCTTCTTTCACAGTGGAAAACCGGCTCACCACAGTGCGTTGCTGGTTTGGGAGGTAGACGCGGATAGTGCTGCTAGTCTTGGAGTCGGGCATCTTGCTGTCATCCGAGGAGCGACGCTGGCACTGAAAGCCCTGGACCATAGTTGGTGAAAGGCACGGGCCCTCAAACGGAGAGTCCTTCATTCCGAAGCCGTTGCTCAGGGTCTTCCACGCTCCCTGGAGGTGCTCCATTAGTAAAGCCAAGTGCTCTCAATGGTCTGGGAAAAGAACAAATACAAAAGCAAGCCGCACAAATAAGAGTTAGTCCTCTAAATGCTTGAAAGCACACATCACCAATTGACTCTTCAATCAATGTTACATTAGTTATCTTTCCTCTTGATGAGGCTGGTGGTGCTGTGCAGAATCGATGTATGTGACCAGCCTGCAAAATGAAAATCGACTTTCCATTTTGAAGAGGAAAGAAATAAAAAAATGAATTAAGTCTGCTCGTGCAGTGATATTTTTGAGAGTATCAAACACTCATCACAGTAATTCTGAAAATTGGGCCTTAAAAATGTTGACAAAGCAGCTGTGGCGGTCTTGAATGCACTGCGATTCCTAACAGGGAAAATGACGAAAACGGATGATGGATTTGGGTTGTGTTAGTGACAACTTTTTTTTATGTTTAATTTCTGAAGTCAATCTCACCCACGCTCTCGTACGAAGGCGAGGGTTAGCGTACATCAAAGCAATGAGGCTTTCACAGGTGTGACAGGAAACCTCAAGAGAACATGTACAATCTCAGCTGCTTATAGGGCTCTGAATGAATATGAGCCCTACAATACATCAATTTAAGAGTAATGTAGTTAGTTTTTTTGGCACAAAAGTAGCATTTTCATTTAAACTTAATAAAATCAATAAATCTAAAAAGAAAAAATTAGGTAGCCACCTGTAGGAGAAAACTCAAGTTGGACCTGCTCAAAAACAAACACACTGCCTCTTCTGCTTTGTTTTTATTGCAACCTACAGGACTATATAGTTGATTAATTTACCGGTTTAGTTTTACTCAAAGTATTTGTGAGTTGATTTTTCCACACAGTTAGTTATATTCTATAAGCATTAGATTTAAAAGAAGCCCCTTCTGCATTGTTGCATGTGAAAAACTCACATTTTTGCATTTTTTTTTTAAAACTTTTACTGATATTTTTCACCCTGCAAACCCCTATTATCACTGGTGTGTCTCCTACAAAGATCTGTTCAGGATAAAGAGCTGATTTCCTGCAGTTAGCACAGACTAGACTAGACATACCTGCACTATTCCACTACAGAAAAAAGCAGGAACTAGTGGAGGACTGTGGATCTTTCCCCCACCACCATGCTTGCAGGTATTGTCCTCAAAACACATTCTGTCTGCGGATCCATCCAGGTATCAACAGTAAGAACGTGACGTCCAGAATAATTAAGACTTTTTCTCCAGTTTAGATCCTACAAACGTTCTACATAAAACATAAATCCACATATTAGCAGGAGCCACGTTTAAAAAAACACTATTTTTCCCCTGCATCCAAATGAAGAGTCTTTTCAAAGTCATAAATGTAGGTGAGATCAATGTCAGCAGATGAGCTTATTAGTTAGGTTGAAACTAGCTTTCGACAGAGCTCCTGCTTAACTCGGCGTCTTACTGCAACAACAACTAGAAAAAAGGCGAATAAGATAAAGGCTAAAACGCTACTTGCACGAATGCAGTTAGCTAGCTGCTAACGTTATGTTTTTATACGGCCTCGGAGCTGGAGTTATTACTGTGAAATTGCCTGTAGGCCCTCGACAAGCGAGCTATAGTTTGACTAAACTTCCCTTGCACAACTCGATTCAACCCCCCCATTCAATTTCACTTGTTCGAACGATGCATTTTTTTTTTTGCTCGGTCATGTGCCTAGCAGGAAAGCGATTTTTTTTTTTAATAACATTTACTTCCACTAACAATAATGTTACGGAGAGCAGCAATGCTAGCAGCCAGTGTGTGTGTATGAGTGTGTGAGTGTGTGTGTGCTTACCAAGAGAAGTTAGAAAAGTTGTGCTCCGCCATAACTTCAGGAAAAAGTGGCGTCGGTGACATCATCATATTTGCAACGCATTCAAAGGAAAGGAGGAAAAAAAAAGTTGGTTTAAGACTTTCGAAAAAAAAAAACAACAACAACAAAAACGTAGCAAAAATATTAAAATATCTCATCCGGCAAAATGAAGCGATAATAAGACGTGAAGGTCACAAGCGATTTTTTTTTTGTTGTTGGAGGGGGAAATAAGAGGAAATGTTTAATGTTTTAAAAAAATTCCGTCGGACCCCTCACAGGGATAAATTCTCCAAACTCCCCCCTCCTCCTTTTTTTTTGCTGAAGCGCTTTCAAATTAAAACTCACGTAAGCTGTTCGTTAATGGCGTCGCTTTTTTCCCCCCCCTCCCCAATCAATATTTACGTTGCCGTACGTGAGGAGGTGAAAAGAGGTTTTTTGAGTCGGTGCCGAGCAGCGTCCGCCTGACGCCAGTGATTGAAACAGGACCTTGCAGTCATAACAAGAGTTGCAAGAAGCATCAGCCACACTGCGCAACTACAGCGCAAATTTAAGCCCTCCCACTCCGGTAATACTGATTTTTTTTACACTTAAAAAAAAAATCAACACATAAAAAAACCCATAATAAAACGCGTTATTTTCTCATATATGTATATATTATTTAAAGGGGCGGGACTGTGCTGGTTTGGAAGACGCCTTCACAGAAAAAAAACGTGTATGAAACATTAATGTGGTGAATAATGCATTCGTTCAAATGGTCGTTCAGTAGTATCTTTTGAAAAGCAAAAAAAAAAAATCAGGCCTACTACCGGTTTGGAGTAAAAAAAAAAAAAAAAAAGGAGTAGGCTAATCCAGTGTTAACTCCAAGTGCACCATCATCTGGAGACTTGAGGACAGTACAGCACCTCTGGAGATTTATTTTAGAGCCTGTCATGATATTCATGACAGTCACGTTACATTTGACATATGTGGTCAAAAGGACAAAGGGGAGCTCAGCTTGTATATATATATATATATATATATGGCATACAGGCCACAGTTAGAAATAGTCCCACCTATGGAGTTAGTGGTTTCAAATTGTTTTAATTTGCAGATCTTCTCTTTTTTTGGAGATTAAGATAAGATAAGATAAGATAAAACTTTATTGATCCCACAACGGGGAAATTTGTGTGTTACTGCAGCGTTACAGATAAAGAGAAGAAAATAAAGTTGAAGAAGATTAAAAAAAATTATAAAAAAATAAAAATAAAAAAAACACACAACACAATGAACAAATTGGTAGAATTTGTTGATCCGCATACACAGTATGCATTATCGACATAGAATGGAGAGAAAATGCTAATAAATAGTAAGAAAAAAGTATGCATAAGCAAGGAATATATACCTACATACATGCACGTACATACCTACATACATACACATACACACATATTTGCATATATATATATGGACATACATATCCACGCACATACCCACATGTACACATACATAGCCAATGCACACTTAAGGTGCAGGGTGAGTGTGAAGAGAAAAAAAAAAAAAAGTGACCAGTGAAAAAGTGACAGAGTGAGGTTTATGTTTATGTTATGTTATAGAGTCTTATTGCTGTCGGGATGAATGATCTGCGAAAGCGCTCCTTCTTGCAGCGAGGGTGTTTGATTCTCTGGCTGAAGGAGCTGCTCAGCGCACCCACTACCCCATGCAGAGGGTGATGGGGGTTGTCCATGATGGATGTCAGCATTGCCAACATCCTCCTCTCTCCCACCACCACCACCGACTCCAGAGGACATCCCAGTACAGAGCTAGACTTCCGTACCAGTTTGTCGATTACAGTGGATTCTAAACATTGTTAAACATTAAAAACATGTTTGCTTGACAAGAACATGGCTTATCCTCTGGAACTGTATCATTGCGAAACTGTGTCTCCCACACTCACCATGTGTTCACCATGTCTGTAGCATCCCTGGACTTCAGGGCCCCCCGAGGAACCCTAATCACAGATAGCTGTTATAGGTCCTATCAGCAAGCTGGAGTTGACATCATCTGAGAATAAAACAGCCTCATGAACATCCCGGTCAATAGGTCTCTGATGGCTTCGGCATACACTGTTCCCATTAAGCGGATTGCATCTCTAAATTACATGCCCATATTATATGCTGATTGTGCAGCTAATTTTGCATTCATTCTAGCCAACTAACTTTAGTCTACATTTCTGAACATGCCACTCAATCACAGATATTCTATCTGACAAATAACAGAAATGCCAAATACTGTTTCTGTGAGGATGAGGGCAGGGCTTTGTCATTGTGGAGTGTTTTTAAGGTACTCCACCTTACATCCACCAGCACCACTGTAGTTCAGTCAGCATGGGGTATTATACTTTACTACTATTAATCTTTTCAAAATGATGCACCAACAGGTTGCTATATGCTTTTTTTGCTGGTATGTATTAAAGGTTATGAGCTGCAGAATGAAAAAAGTAGTTGAAAGAGCCATCACTACCTCTGAGCTTTGCAGTCAAATCCACCTTAAGACTGGGATGAATGCATCTTTCCCACTTATTGATCGCACTGAGCACTCAGGCCAGTTAGCTGAGATTCTTGCAGGCCCTGTGGTTCATTGGATTGCTGTCTCTACCAGTAATCTTGTATTTAAAATATGATGCAATCAGGACTTGTTAAACAAGAAGGGTTACAGGGTGTGGATCACATATATATTATTGCTTGATTTTTTTTTTTTTTTATTATTGGAGGTTTTTCAGGCCTAACGACACACTCATTGCTATTCCATAGATCAGTGATGTTTAATATCAGTGGTTTTTAATATATGTTTAACAAACAGAATTATTATTAGTAATTATTGCAATTTATTTAAGAAATACTCTTTAAGAAACTCTTTTGAAATTACTCTATAGTGTTTTAAGTATATGCCATATCTATATTTATTTATGATAGATTATAGATTATCAGCAAATTATGTTGCAACTCTTATAAAAATTGATTAACAATTTCAGTAGTTTTTCGAGAAAAAATGCTGGATGATTTTAGCTTCTTGACCTTGAAAATTTTCAGTTTTTCCTTTTTTATATAGAGAGTTCACTGAAGATTTTAACAAGCAGCTAGTAACTAGAAGACATCACCACAGCTTCTTAGAATTTGTGCCATTTTATTACAGTTTCAAAGCCTAAATAATAGACTGCATGAGAAAAAATATTAGTTATTTTAATAGTATCTCTTTATCCCATCAGTTTTAACCTGATAATTGAAAAATAATAATTGATAGATGTGATATTGTTGGAAACTTAAGTGTTTTTCCACACACAATACCTCAGATACAAACATTGCCATATACTGTAGGTTATTGGACCGATCAAATCTATTGGATCTGCTATTTCTGCTTCTGAGACGAACATTGATTTAAATAAAAGAAATCAGACAGCAGATATGTCTGACATGGGATAAGAAAGGGTTCTCAACATCATATTAGTAGGCTCTTGATAGTGCTCACAGAAAACTCCAAATAAAGATTTATGTCATCTATGACTTTGACTAACTTGTGACAGACCAACTACCAAAAAAGATCACAAGAAAACATTTAAAGTTTCCTAATAACATGCGAAAAACACTTTCACAGTTAGTTCTTTCACATTGTTTTCCTTTATGTTTAACCATGTGAATTATTCCCAAATGGTATTTTCCAAAAAGAACAACCAAGCTGTAGCCAACCAGTATTAGAAAGTAGTAAATGGACATTATTGTGGTTCTAATACCCCATATATATATACTTTTATATACAGTAATCCCTCGTTTATCGCGGGGGTTACGTTCCGAAAATGACCCGCGATAAGTGAAATCCGCGAAATAGAAAACTTTATTTTTTTTTTTTAAATTAGCAACTATTACATGTATACAAATACAGTGACTCGCGTGTAGGCCGTTTCACTGCTCTTCAGACTGGACCGCTGCATCCTGACTGCGCTCTGCATGTTCTCTTCTTCTGAAGCCCGCGGTGCAGGTGTGTTTGTTCGGGAGAAGAACATAGTGATAGGCAGCTGTTGTCGCTCTTTTTTCTTCTTTGCAAACGAGACGACAAAATGATAGCACAATTCGTAGCATGTTTTGATACAAGAAGCGGGAGTGAGTTTTTAGCGAATCAGAATGCAGAACACAATGCACCAAAAAAAAAAAAAATGCATTATGAAAATCCGCGAAATAGCGAATCCGCGATAAGTGAACCGCGAAGTGGCGAGGGATCACTGTATATCATTTCAAGACATTTTTATGTTAAGAGTGGGGAAAATAAAGGTAGTGGAATCAGGGGGAAAAAAGAACCTTCCGAGTCGGTGATTAGCTGATTCGCAGAGGCGGTGTCCGGATATCCTCGTTTCTGATTGGCTGCGCGCGGACCATGTAGCCAATCACAGCGCGGGTTTTTTACTGGACACTGTGAATGACAATTCAGGAACTCTTGCTCACACCGCATGTAGCGCAAAGAAGGAGGCGTAAACACTGACATAGCTAGATAGCCAGCAAGGTAAGCAATAAAACAAAATGAAAAATAATCGAACGAGTAGATGTTGAATGTCTGTAAACTTTGACGCGATGATGTGTAAGAATCGATAGCGCTGGAAAGTGTCACGTTTGGTCGGTTTCTTTTGTTAAAACGCGCTGTTTTTTTGCTGTGGTCTCACTCACAGATAACCGAGGGTCGGGAGCTCGGCCTGGCCTGCTAGCGTTAGCTCGTCACAACGACTTTGGCGTGTGTGTCCCGCGCGGGAAATCTTGTTTTTATGGTATTTTCGCTCGATTAGCCGCCATAAACCACGCGCGTCGGACAATTCTCGTCGGCACGGTCGGCTCGACGGTTTTCTTACCGGCGAAGAGAGCCCGATCGTCGACGGAACCGTTATTCTTGGTCGCGATCGTGAGGTGGTGTGCTAGCAGTGTCTCGCGAGTACGCAAGAAAAATCAACGTGACTAGGCCGACGCTAGCGTAGCAGCAACCTTTAGGCATTTTGATTTTTGTTTGTTTGCAAACGCTAAAACGACTCTTAAACACAATGTGTGGCTGGATTATCAAATAGAGTACGAGGGAATTCTCCGATTTTATTTTAAAAACTCGCTCTCTATGGATAATTTTGGTTGGGTTAGGGGCTCTGCTATTTCAGCAGATGTTGAGTTAACGTTTCACGCTGCGATGTGTCTGCCCTACGGTATGCTATGGAGCTACCATTAGCCTACAAACACCCCGACATGCTTTCATGGCCATTTCTTGCGGCGTGCGTTGCCGTGTCGCAACCGCCGTTAAGTTATAGAAGGACTTTTAACACTCGGTCGCTTTCTACTTGGCGAATCGCTTCTGTGGAAACGAGCGCACACACACACACACACACACGTGGCGACCGGAGTATTTCAGTAACAAGCCAGTGAAACACTATTATATAAGCTACAAGTTGAGGCCCGACGGGCATTGGGGTGACCATCACAAGAATTGGAAGCAACAAGTTTAGACTTTGCAGCCTCGTATAAAGGTGATTTTTTTTAAACCGCATCCGTTTCGTATTCGTCCCTTTCGTCGTCTTTAGGGGACTTATTGTGAGGAGTTTTGATTACTCATTAACTCCAATTCTCCCTGACTTGATATCTTTAGCACCGTCAGCAAACAGAAGTTTGGCCACTGGCGATCACAACATGATTCCATTCATGAAATCGTGTAAGTTAGATCATTAGCTAGATGTAGATTGGCCAATTACGATAGATGCCGCTTTTTTTTTAATTACTCAATTTGCTCGTAGATTAGAACCCCCTCCACGAGTAGTAATTATAATAGATTGACATGTGCAGCGCTTGTGCAGTCCTGTTATTTGACTCAAAATGAAGAATTGTTTACGTTAAATCTAAAATTGTACAAAACAAGAATTTACAAGTTTTTTTCTTGATTTTTACAACCCTGCACAAAAATGGTTATTTGATCTATGTGCATAATCATTCTTGGTGAGATTGTGCTTTTTTGCACGTTGTGTGCTGGTTGCATAGAAAAAAACATTTAGCAGCTGGTGTAAACTACTGCATTAGGGCCTTTCACACCAAACATGGCTAAATGACATGTGCTGTGGTAGACAGACAAACACATGTCAATGGGTAGGGGTCTAAATATTCTGAACTTATTTGGGTATTAGTGACACGAATATGCTGCATAAATATTTATTTTAAATAAAGATTTTAACATTGTTAAACGCCTAATTATTTTACCACATGCCCCTTTCCGAGCCCAATTTTAACCAGAATGTAGATTATAAAAATCAATATGAATAGGCTCAGCAGTTGATCATAATATAGTTGCAGTCAAATTCTATTCCACGTTCTGTTTTTCGCTGTGACCATGCATGTGCTTCAGAGGTTGCCATATTAGAGAGTCGAGGCTTAGTTTAGGCAGCACGAGACCTAGTGGAAAATCAGGGTGGTGCATGCCAAGAATATGTCTATATTCCCCACTGAAAAGAGTTGCCTTCCTCTGTGTGTTTGCTCAACGGGAAAATGCTTTTTAGGGAGGGGGTGGGGGGCACAGTCTGTGTTTTTAATAATGTATACTAATTTTTCCTTCTTTGTGTTTTTTTTCCTGTTTTTAGATCATGGAGATGAGCAGCAACAGTGAGTGCTTTGGATGTGGCCGTTCGGGGCATTGGATCAAGCATTGCCCCAATGCTAGCGGCGCACGTGGCCGGGGAAGGGGCCGGGGACGAAACAAGGGTACGGTCTACCACTTAGGCCCGCACCCAGGATAGAACATTTATTACAAAACACTCGGGTTACATATAAATATATTTAACTTCTTGATTCTGCACTTTGTGTCTGTTTCACTTGTAGCTGTTTTGGGGTTTTTAGCTGGACACAACATTCCAGAAACTAATTAATAAACATTTTACATTGCAACATTGTCTTATTTTCATCTTTGCCTACTAATCTGTCTGTCATTACAGAGCTGTTCTGCTATCGGTGTGGAGACCAAGGGCACATGGCCAGGGACTGTGACCAAACTGAGGATGGTGTGCATTGCAGTTCTATTTCTTCTATTTGAGCACTAGTTAGTTGGTGTGAAGTAGCTTTGCTTACAACAGACTTGCAGGAGTAATTATTTCAATGATACGCAGTTTGACACCACGAGATTTCATAAATATCCAAAATTTAACTGCCTTTCCTGTTTAATTAACCCCTTTTTTTTGTCTGCGCTCAGCGTGCTACAACTGCCACAGGAGTGGTCACATTTCCCGGGACTGCAAGGAGCCCAAAAAGGAGAGGGAGCAGCTCTGCTACACCTGCGGCAAAGCCGGCCACATGGCCCGCGACTGTGATCATGCCAACGAGCAGAAGTGCTACTCCTGCGGAGGGTTTGGCCACATCCAGAAACTTTGCGATAAGGTTAAATGTTACAGGTGAGCGCAAACTCGTCGACACTCTTAACTTGTATTAGTCTCACTGAAGACACTAATGCAAGTTTCTTTTCTTCCAGGTGTGGCGAGATCGGTCACGTTGCTGTGCACTGCAGTAAAGCCAGCGAGACTAACTGCTACAACTGCGGAAAGGCGGGCCACCTGGCAAAAGAGTGCACCATTGAAGCCACCGCATAATCAGTGCCCTCTGTTGCCCCTCCTTTTTTCAGATTGATGGTTGGTTGTATTATTTTCTCTGAATCCTCTTCACTGGCCAAAGGTTGGCTAACAGAGGCTAGTCCCAGGCCAGTGAGCCTCTCGACATGTAATACAATGAAAGGGGTTGAAAAAATATCTTTCTGCATTCAATACAAAAATGTTTTAGTTTGGTAGCGGTGTTATGTATAATGCTTTGTTAAAGAACCCCCCTTTCCAAGCCACTGGTGATCAGAGATGGAATAAATGGGACTAAACATATGGGAATCTATAGGACCTCTGAGCTTATGGAAGTGAGTCTCAGTAAAATGAGATAAAAGAAGGGAGTAAATGGAAACCGAACTTCCATGTATGGTTATTTTGGTTTGTTTTAGTGGGATATGAGTTGGCCAAGAGAGTGTGACATGGAAACCGTTCATAACACGATGCATCTCAGCCCTACAAGCAGCTAAGTAGGCGATAACAAACCACATGTTATATTGCTAAGATATAAACATTTTTGGAGGTATTAAAAGAAACAAGTTCTTTTATAGAAATCTGTTTACAATTTAAATATCACTTGGTAGCCCAAGGTAGACGTTTCCTTTAAAATGGCTTTGGAATTTTTTTTTTTTTTTTTACCTTGGCAAAAATTTAACATCACGAACAGTTGTCAGAACAGCAGAATTAGGAGTTATTTGGGAATGAAAAATGTTTTCACAGAAATCAAAATGTTATTTTTGTACAATATCACTTAGACTACTGTATAAATACCATTTGCTTGTACTCAGTTTTTAAGTCGGAAGGAAAGTGCAACTGAAGTCCTAGAAAATAGAAATGTAATTTTAAACTATCAATAAAGCTGGAGGAGCACGGGGAGGATCTTTGTCTGAGTCCAGAGTGATGTGTCCACCCAACATTGCATGCTGCTGTCCTTTTGTGTTTTAAATTACGTTTTAATGCATAATTTGGCCAGGTTGGAAGTATTCTGCAAAATTAACATGACATCTAGTAAGTTGGTGTATTTAAAAAAAAAAAAAAAGTTTTTCTAAGATCCCTACCATTCAGCCACATTTGTGCATCTATTATCTTTGTGCAACCACTTGTTCTATGTTAAATATCTATTTTAGCTTTCATGTGCGTGTTGGGTAAAACTAGTTTGAGCAATACAGCTGTCGCTCTCTTCCAAAAAAAAAGAAAGGGTCATATTTCCCTGTCAAATTCCTTCTGGGTTCTCTGCAGCAAATTTAGCTCCTCTCGCAGCCGGCTGGAGCACATTTCAGCCATGACTGCAGCGGCGAAGGAAAGCGGCGCTGCGCTCACGTAAAAGGGAAAGTTAAAATGGAGAATTTCAGCCCGACGCGCTAGCGAACGACGCATCACGCCGCGCGTATACATCCGCCATGAGCCGGCGGCGTTCATTGCATAATAAATGTGACGCGTTTCAAGCGGTGAACGTGTGTTGCGGTGATTCTATGGCGTTTTTTGTGTTTATATTTTTTTTTCTGTGCATTAAAGACATCGCAAGCGCCACCTCGGAGTCTAAAATGGCAGCGGGGGTTGCGGTGCAGATGCAGCAATTAGCCCCGCCCACTCGCGTGACGTCACGGGGTCTCACCCAGTCAAATTAAAGGCGAAGGAGGAAAAAAAAAAAAAAACAAGCCGAGCGAGCAGCTCCAGCGCAGCCGGCTCGTGCTTCATGATTCCTAATTTTTTAAGTCTTTTTTTTTTTTTTTTTTTTCTTAAACCCGGGCGATAAATAAAGGAGATGAGGGGACTCCTGCCGTTTTACCGGGGCCTGCACACCCTGAGAAACCGTCCAGCCAGACCTAAAGCTGGGATTGTCGGTTCTCGGTGCGGGTTTTGCGGAACTCAGTCAGGCAAGGTACGGTTGTTCTCGAGCGGGTTTTTCCTTCAGTCAAACAATGACCCTTTTATTGTTTTTTGTTTTTTTACAAGGCGAGATTTCCTAATATTTTTCTCCCAAGATTTTGTGATTGTGCGATTAACCAAAGCGACGTCGCCTACATTGTTACGTGCAACTTTCTGAAGATGTGGATGCTGTGGCAGCAGGGATGAGATAGATGTGACATCAGGGAGGACAGATGTAAAAAAAAAAAAAAAAAATGCTTTTACATTGTGTTCTCAAAATACACTAAAAAAAACCCTCACAGTTACATCTATTACATATTATAGAGCTGTAAAGATTATTTCTAAGATGCTAAGACTGTAACCTAATACCCCTTTGCAGTGCTTCGTCACCCTGATCATCCTCTAAACACCCAGAATCTGTTGTCTCAATGGCAAAAATAACCACAATGTCAACCCTGTCACTAATATGTCAGTGCATCCTATGTGCAAACAATGATGTCATGTTACATATTACAAAATAAAAGCCTTTTTCCACATGATTTCAAATGATCCTTTTGTGTTTTGGATGTAATATCCCTTTAAAAGTGCAGCTGTGTGATTGTGTGCACACATTCCTGCGTTGCCTTACAACACGTTAAAGCCTGTGAGGTATTTTGATCATGTGTGTATGTGTTGCAAATCGATCATGTTTTATCCACGCATGTGTTGCATATTTTGTCACATTTATTTCCTCGCTTGCTTGTTTGGTGGATAAAGGCCTTTTTCCCCCCTCTTCTCTTCTCCTCCTTCTCTATACAGCCACAGCCAAGGTTTGGGCTGTTGTTCGACATTGATGGCGTGCTGGTCCGGGGAAGGATGCCAATCCCTGCAGCGAAAAAGGCGTTTGAGAAGTTGGTCGACTCTCAGGGAAAATTTGTGGTGCCGGTTGTCTTTGTCACGAACGCAGGGAACTGCCTCCGGCAAACAAAAGCGGACCAGCTCTCTCACATCCTGGGAGTACCTGTGAGTTATCAGACCGTATGAGTTAATCAGACACAAATCATGTGCCCTTCTTTTGTGTTGACGGTCCCTTAATGCCTGTACTATTAACCTCCTAACACTTCATCTATTTCTAGATCACATTAGATCAAGTCATCATGTCCCACAGTCCACTGAGGATGTTCAAGAAGTTCCACGACAAGTGTGTGCTGGTGTCTGGGCAGGGACCAGTCCTGGAAATAGCTAAAAAGTATCCTGAAATCCAGCTTTCCTATGTTTTATGTTAAATGTTTGTGATCCATCTGAATTAGGCCTTGATGCTCTTCGCTGATCCTTAACTTCTGTCTTCAGCGTCGGCTTTAAGAACGTTGTGAGCGTCGATATGCTGAGGGAATCCTTCCCATTGCTGGACATGGTTGATCACAACAGGAGGCCCAAGTTGCCGGTGAGGAATTCAAGCTTCATGTAGGGAAAAAAAAAATTAACATATCGATGCACATATTGAGTTTCGCTTTTCTTTTCTTCTCTTCCATTAGTCCAACCCCATTCCCAATCTCCCTAACGTTGAAGGTAAGCAAATGTACGTCTTATTTCCAGTTTTTCAGAGGTCAGTTTTCAGGATTTGATCATAACTGGTTTCTCGTGTATGACCCACACACAGCCGTGGTCCTGTTCGGGGAGCCGATTCGATGGGAGACCAACCTGCAGCTCATCATTGATATTCTGTTGACCAACGGGAACCTCAGTATTGCTCATGTAATCCAAAACACCCCCCACCTCCCCCTGCTGGCCTGCAACATGGACCTCATGTGGATGGCTGAGTCGCATTCTCCACGGTAACCTTTCGAGACCCATGGCTGTCACTGAGCATTTTTAGCTCCCCGACCCCCCCTCTGTCTTACCCCCATCTTGTTGTGTCTCAGGTTCGGCCACGGGACGTTTCTCGTGTGCCTGGAGAACATCTACAAAAAGATAACCGGTAAAGACTTGAAGTATGAGGCTCTGATGGGGAAACCCAGCGAGCTGACCTACCATTTTGCGGAGTACCTCATCAGGAACCAGGCCATGGAGCGGCAGTGGGAGCATCCAGTCACCGCGCTGTACGCTATAGGGTACGACAAAGCATTCAGCAACAATGCAAATTCAGTCAGTAGCATACAGAATATTCTAAGGAAACACTGATCTTTTGATGCTGTCTGATGGAAATGCACAAATAACAGAACACATACTGCAGATTAAAATGTTACTGCACTTTTATTTGCAAAAAAGCTGTTAAAAATGTAGTTATTTGTTACCCCATCAAATTTACACCTTTGTCCTCCGGAATCAAAATTGATCTTGTTATACATTTATAGCCAATTCATTCCAACTCTTTACCAAAGGTTTTATGTGGTCAATAGTCTCCATGTAGGGAAATGTTATGACATTTGAAAACATAAGGATCAAGAAATATCAAAAGAAAACAATTACAATCTCCCTTTCTACGCTAGGCCTCCTTTAACATAAACGCAGAACGCCTGAGATGTCGCCCAGTAATCTGAAGGGAAACATAACAGAAAAGCAGAACGTGTTAGTGAACAACATGTGAAACCTCCTTCTCAGGAACTTTCACTTCGCTGTTATAATGCTTCTGCATCCACGCTGTTTTTTTTGTCGTGTGTCAGCACCTGTGATAGTTCGCTCCTCCTGTTTCTTGCTGAGTAGTTCTCTGTGTGCGCGCTCAGGGACAACCTCATGACCGACATCTACGGCGCCAACCTGTACAACCGCTTCCTGGAGGAGAGGCTGGCCAGGAAGAACCCCAAAGCCGTGGCCAAGCTGGCCTCCACGGGGACGGCCGCCGCCGTGCCGCAGGACGACGAGCCGGACCACCTGTGGGAGAGCGAGCTGGCGCTGCCCTCCGCCACCTCCTGCAAGTCCGTGCTGGTGTGCACGGGGGTGTACAACCCCAAAGCGGCGGTGCCGGCCGACGCCAGCCGCTGCATCAAGGAGACCGTGTTCCACGGGCACCGGGACTTCCGCTTCGACCCGGCGCTGGTGGAGCCCGACCACATCGTGCACGACGTGGCGGAGGCCGTCGACCTGATCTTCGAGCGGGAGAAGTTTGAGATTTAGGAGCAGATAACGGAGGCCCCCCCGCGATCAGAGCGACACTGTGGACTGTTGAAAACAGCGAAACCTTCTTCTAAACTTCAAAAAATACATTAGACAAATTATAGAGAACTTTAAGTCGTGTAACTGTTACTCTCAAATGGTCTTTTATATTGTTTTTTGGGATTAATTACTTGTTTTTCATTAAGGAAGTGTTATAGCGACCCTATTTGAGCCTGCTAAATATTTTTTTAGACGATAGCAACGATTTAGATTATTAAAAACCCTGAAATCATCCTATATTTATTACAAGAATTTGTTTTTACGAGGCATATTCAAATCATTTTAACCTTTTTATTATTGCCTTCTTAGTCATTTTTGACCCGTTTATCCTGGAGAAAAAAAATCTATGCATGAATATGAGATTAATATTAGTACTGTAAAAACAAGTTTTGTCGTTTGATGTGCAATGTAGTCGTCTTATGGTACTGTTCATCTGCATTTCGTCAAACTGTGAGTCCCTGGACCAGTATTTGCACAAGATAAGAGGCTTTCATCTACATTAAGACGTGTTTCCATATCTACCTGTCATTACCTGTCAAATTGTATGTAGGAAGTATTTTTTTTGTGCTTTAACATTTTAACATACAATGCCACTCAAAGCCTTTTACCACCCTATGTTTGACCATATTTAATTGTAATTAATTGTAAATATCTTAACTGAAGGAAATATAAGGACTCATTAGAAACGTTTTGTGAACTGTTGTGTGCGTTTTTTTTGTTTTTTTTAAGGAAGATGCACATTTAATCAATAGTGGCCAATATAGATCCCTGTAATTACCCAATGCACCAATATACATCCTCTCATAAAAGTCCTGTCCATCTAATAGACAAATAAACTAACAAATTACAGTAAAATGCTTATTTTAAACTATCTAGATATTTCCAATTTAAAAAAAAAGCTCAGAAATGTCACAATAATTATTGAGATTTCACTAGAAATGAACAGACGAATGCTATGAGACGCTTTTCATTTCTTCATTTTTTTGAAAATTCCTGTGTAAAACACTTTTGTCTGTGAAGGTTCTCAGTCAGTCGCTTTTCTCTACAATTCTCCAAGATGACTTTATTAATAGAAAAAAGGTGGTTTGCAAAACCAGCTTTTAAATAAGAGCAGATTCTATTTTTTTACAGGCAGCATTTTATCATTATTCAATACAGCTAGAAAAAAGGTCCTTAAACAGCTATAGAATAATGATGTTTAACCCAGTGATAGGACACAGAAACTCCTCTAATGTGCAGTCTAACACAATATTGAAAAAGTGAAACACTTATCACAGCAATATTGGATTCAAAGACTTTAAACTAGAGTCCTGCCTTTAGAATTTCTACAGAAACGCAGAGCATGTGCCTTCAGGTGTTTTTAGGGATGTTTGATTATGTAGCGTATAAGTCATGGTTTTCCAAGTGGATGTAAACTTCCTCACATCTGACGGTCAGCAGTGATCTCAGTTCATACAAAATCTGAGTGACTGATTTCATGCTGAATAGAATTTGTGCAAACACCTCATTCCAGACTAAACCACTGTCTTACCAAATATGATGTAAATCACACTCTTGAGTTTATTATTGTGCAATTTGTTTAGAAAACCTGCTAGATGTATCTCCATTTCCCTGGAAAGACACAGGCTCTGCCCACAAATATCACAATACTTCCACTTTAATTTTAACTAGTAAAAACTTTAATTAGGAACAGATTCTACTTCCTCCAGGCAGCACTTTAACATTAATGAACGCAGCTCAAAAAAAGGTCCTTAAACAGCGACAGATTTATTGTGAATAGAAATGAAACATACATGAAACTGCATCTCTAAACTCATGGTGAACCCAACACAACATTCCACAAGTGAAACAGTTATCAGTGATATTGCATTGAAAGGACTAAACTGAATTCCTGCATTTAGGCTTTCTACAGAAACGCAGCGGATGTTTGGTTATATAGTGTGTGTGTGTGTGTGTGTGTGTGTTGTGTTTTTCTGATCACGTTCCTCAGAAGTGGCCGTGAACCTCAGAGCCAACAAGTTCACAAGAAATCTGTGTCACTGACTTTTATGCTGCTGAATGGAATTCATGCAAAGCTCCACATGTCAGACCAAACCACTGTGCTGCCAAATATGATGTAAATAACGCTCGAGTATAAAATTATGGTGCAATTCGCCTTTTTTTTTTTAATTGCTAAATGTATCTCCATTTAACTGGGGATACACATGTACTGCATCCCTGTAACAGTTTCATATGAAAAGGAGAATCTAATGTTGATGATCTGGATTTCTAAATACCCTGGTATGCTTTAATATTCATAAATATTGTTCATAAATTAAGTTATCGTGCATCAGGAAAGGAAAGAGGGGAAAAACGCTGTTACCTCTTTCCGGGTCTGATAGTTAAGTGTGAAAAACAATCACATATCTGGAGTGGGCAGAGTCTCAGGTCCCTCAGGTGGACTTCATCTTGATTTTGTGCTTCCTGTGCGGCAGCAACTCTGTGTTGTTCACGAGTGGCCGCCCTAGGTCCTCGGTCCTGGGTGCAGGGTCAGAGTCCTCGCTGGTTTGTGACAGCTCTGTGAGAAGCCTCTTCCTGTGTCTGGGCTTCAGGGACTGCAAGGAGGTCCCGTCCAAGCCAGAATGTCTCTGGTCTATGTACAGGATGAAGGTGGCCCGCTTGGCCAGCCTCAGGCTCCAGGTGAGCAGGGCAATGAGGCAGCACAGCGTCACGCCTACTGTGGTGATGTAGATCCAACCGGAGCAGCCCATGGTGGCGCAGGAGGAGAAAAACTCGTCTGGGAGTTGGGCGACGGCTCTCTGAGCCACCGAGACCGGACCGGCGCAGGTGGGCTGCTGGGACACCAGCGCCCCGTTCCTCAGCAACCAGTTCCTCAGGTACTGGATCCTGCAGTCGCAGTAGAAGGGGTTGCCAGACAGGGAGACCTTCCTGAGGGCGAGCAGCCCGTCAAACAGGCCCGGAGACACGGAGGCCAGCCTGTTGTCCTGGGCCCGGAGCTCCGTGGTGTCCGGGGGGAGGGGGGGCAGCTCCACCAGGTCCAGAGAGCTGCAGTTGACCAGGAGACCGGCCGGGCCGGGCGAGCACGTGCAGGCCCGACCTGGGGGGGACGCGCTCGATGCAGCCAGCAGTAGGAGGACGGCTAATCCTGAACTGGAGAGCATCCTACGGGAGCGGGAAGAGAGAGTTTTCCTAAACGCTCTGGAATTTCCAGTTTGCACAATATCGGGGAAAAAATGGTGAGGCTTAAGGAGATGCTGAAAACGCAGCACTCAACGATCAAGGTGTTATTTAATAAAATAAGGTGAAAATATCTTATTTTTAGTACAATGAGTCCAATATTGAGTAGAATTATCTTATTCCACTAGCAGATGATTTAAGCAGCTAATTTAAAGTTCGCTTTTCCTGATTTGGGTCAATTTTGCTCTTGTTTTAGAGAAAAAAGGAAACTTGACATAAGATAAATTATCTGCCAGTGGAAAAGGATAATTCTACTTAGTTTTGGGCAAATTGTACAGAAAACCTGTTAAGATTTCACTATATTCTATTAAATTTTACATTTTGTGTTCGTGTTGGTTTTAGGTAATCTGAAAGTCCACCTGTATCTTCTTTTGTATATTTTTAATATTATTTTACAAAATGTCTAATGGTGTAACTGGAAAAAGAAAGATATATTTTAAATGTTTAATTTCCTTAGAATATAAAAGTAGCTGATAAAATGTTTTTATTTTATTAAAACCCTTTTAACAGAGTTACACTGTCTGGTACCAAGATTTTAGGGTTACACCACATTTTTTTTTTATTATTGTCAAAAGTGAGCAAAATGTCCTGTAATTACACTTTGTAGCCTTAAGCTATATATTAAAAAGTATTTAGATGTGGCCAATTTTTAGCTATGTTTATTTAAATAGGACAGATATTAATAAACATTCAGAATCTAATTTAATTATACCAGATTTAGCCACCAGGCCAATTTTCATGTTGTCCCTTGGCGGAATGATAAAATTATTAAATATAAAGTCATCAGGTGTATATATATATAAAAAAAACCAACAAACCTTTTAGAGTCACACCAACTTGGGAGTTATTTTCCGTGTTGCCAGTCATCCTTAAATCCTTATCATATCATCCACAGTTACATTGGAGGTTAAAGGAGTTCTGCGGACTCAAAGGCTTCTCCTCTTGTCGTACGTGAAGAGCTGTCAGAGTTTAAAGGGAGGAACCCTCTAATGACGCTGCCGGCCGCAGCACATTCAGCATGGAGGGAGCCCATCTGCTCTATGGGGATAAGGGTTTATCTACTGAGAGGCAGAGGCCACACACTGTTTTTACTGAAATACACAGCACTGAGGGCATAGAGTGTACGGTGGGGGAAGAAGAGAGACGCCTCTTAATGGAAATTAAGGAGAGTGGACACATATTGGGGCTTGTTGTGATCCAAGAAATAATTGCACATCTCCACAGCTGCAACAAAAAGGGTTCAAAGGCTGAGGGTTAAATCCATGAACATAACTTTTTTTTTTTAATTCACCGACTGAGCCTTGCAGAAACCGTATAGCAGCTTTTTTCATTTTTCACCCGTAGGTGGTGTGTCGGCACAAGTTTTCCTTTTCATGTGATACCACTCTAACGCATGCCCTCTAGTGGAAATGCTGCACCACCAGAGGAAAGTGTTTGTTGTGGAGCCTGAAACTGAAAGATATGAGCAATAGCAGCTAATAGGAAATGCATTATAGGGAATTGACATTATACGGTAGAGGCAAGAACAACGCATGCATACCATAAGTCATATATTTGTTTATTTTGCGTTCTCAACATTGTCACAGTTGAAGTTTTACAATAACTGGGGTCTTACTGACTCACTACTCACTGTACAAACAGAATGCACATATAAATGAGGCCATTCTTGTATTTCTCCTTTTTGCTTTTTTTTTTTTTTTTTAAAACGTGTCTCACGCCAGACTGAACAGCCTGCAGCAGGATGCATGTTTGTGTGTGTGTGTGTGTGTGTGTGTGTGTGCAGTATGAGTGTGTGTGTGTGTGTGTGTGTGTGTGTGTAGGGGGGTGTTGCATGAATGAAAAGAGACCTGGATGTAGATGACAGCAAACTTTCTAACAGTCTTTTTTTTTGTTTTTACAGCTGGAGGCAGAGACAATCGATATGTTCATTCATCACCCCTCATGTCCATCTGTGAGGTGACGTTTATACATCCTGATCTTAACTGCAGATATCAGAATAAAGTAATGATCATATACACATTATGTACAGCTCCTTTTGCCCAAATATCTTGGTCCCTTTACAGTTTTCATGAAGATAAACCCTCCTTCCAAGCAGTTCATCCGTTTACACATCAAAATCTCATATTTACATGATAAAAGCCCTCGGCAACGGAAGTGCAATGTTTTTTTTTTTTTTTATCTTTTCTTCATGTTTTTAATGTACATAATGGCTTTGTTGATGAAATGCATGCCAAGCTTAAATAACTACCAGCCTAACATGAGACAGCAAAGAACACGTCAAACATCGGGAAATTCCAGATTAATCAAAAAAAAAAAAAGAAGAAAAAACCCAAAAGAAAACAAAACTAATGAAATTATTAGGCTGATTTGTTTTTCCCATTAGCTCACAGTGAATAGGACACATGATGCATCAGATCCATGCAGTGCATTGTCGGGGTACTTTCCTAACAAAGGATGACTGGAGACATTTGAAGCACGACAACACACACCGAAATAAACGGACTCCTCCGATTTTACACTTTAGAATTGTATAGCAAAAATATGTGGAAAGACACATTGGACGGAGCACTGACGTCCCGTGTGTGTGATATGTCTGTCATCTGAACCTCCTCCATGATTCCACGAGGAGGAATGTGTGAGAATAAGCCTGACGTATGGCGATGGTTTTCTCTGTGAATGTTAAAATACATTTACAACCTGAATATTGGGACAAACAGTTTACTGTCACTAATTTACACACTATAATAGACTCTTATTTGTAGAATGTAGAAAGTTATTCTTTACATATACCCAGTTCCATTGTTCAGTTTTGCATTTCTGCTGTGTATTATAACTGCGTTTCCTGAAAAAAAATGAAAGTGTCCTTTCATAATGTGCTTATCCAGCAAAATATTTCTGTTCAGCCCAAAGAGAAGCATATTCCTTTATTAAAATATATACACACACACATTCCTCTTTCCACTGTGTAAGTAAGTATTTATATATATATTCTTAAATGAAAAAAAGTTTTTTTCTTCTTTTTCACCTGAATCTCGTCCTGGACAACATGATGACAAACTTCCACTTTCAGTGCAAGTCTGCATTTCTGAACATGATTGCACTTAAACTTGCTATGGTAACACTGATTTTTTGTTATACAATGTGCAGAGGATAGCCTCACATCAATAACATCACATGCAAGAAATCACTTACTAGACATTCCACTGAACTCCGAGCCCGGACCTCTCCATGAGACCACAAGGACAGCCGCACATTTAATTTACCGAGAAAAAGACTCTTTGACAGGGGTAAAAAAAAACTAAAAAAAAAAGGAAAAAAAAATAAATTAATTAATGACGCAACGTGAAAAACGCACAAATCGGAGGGACACCTTTGCTTGTTCTTAATGTACAAAATCAGTACAAAGATATTGCACACGTGATAGAAAAAAGATGAAAAAAATACCTCACTATGTAAGAACTGATTTTATTCGATCACCTTGTGGGTGAATTAAAAAAAAGAAAAAAACTAAACAAGGCAAAAGGATTTTTTTTACTTTTTTTTTTTTTTTTTTTTTTTTTTAGAAGTGTTGATTTTATGAGTCAAGAGAGCAGCTGCTGCATATGTTGAAGGCAACAGGCTTGTACAACACGTTCTGTAGGGGGGCATTAGGTCAACCAGCGAGTGTCTTCTCGCTGCTAATCTCTCTCTCAACTTTTTTTTTTTTTTCCTACAGTTCAAGCAGCCGCAAATATGAGCAACGAACAGATTAAAACGTCCGACCGGTTTATCAACGGTGAGAGATGACAGAAAAAAAAAAAAAACGGCCACTCCGAGGCTTCAGCTGGGGACTGCACAGTGGGGTTTGTGTTTTTTCAGGCCCATATGCAACAGCTGCAATCCAGAGGCTCCTTTCTGATCCGTTTTTTTGAAAGGCAGAAATTGCAGAATCGATTTTTCATAGGCCGGCCCGTACGGGAGCTCACTCCTTCCAGATGTACATCCCGTCACCACAGAGTCAGCATAATACTGATAAAATTCATTTTTGCTGATAATAATAATTGTAAGTATAATCTTACAAATTACTTGACGCACAATATACTGTACATGAAGTCTTGACTAAATAGATTATGCATTAATAATTGGCACATTTATTTATGAGAGCTAGGAGACAACACATATAGCCGTCATCTACAGTAAATACAGCACTAAACTACTATGACTGAGACGGTCCACTCAGTTGTTTACCTGTCCGTTGATTTAAGTTAGTGTGAAATGATTATATCTAGGTTCGTCACTACGTAATGAGCTCTAACGGGGAGGCAAACGACAAATAGCATTCCTATGATGGCGGGATCTGCAAAAAAAAAAAACTAAACAAAAAAAAAAACAAAGAGGGAGGTGTCGGATAGTGGACTCCCGGAGGCCGCGGCTGTGCACAAGAAGCGATGATGTCGTCGTGACGGAGGGAAACGAAACAACAAAAAAAAAAAAACACGTCCTCGTCTCGGGTCGCCTTTCCACCCCCGATTATGTGAAGGTTCAGACAGGCTGTTGAGGGGAATGAAGCGATGGGGAGGCGGGGGGGGGCGGCTCGGTGAGAAAAGATTCTTTTCTCTCTCTCTCTTCAGCCATCACGGCCAGGCGGTGTGTGTGCATGTGTGTGTGTGTGTGTGTGTTTAAAACAAAAAGCATCTTCCTATATAGACCCCCCGCTCCCCTCCCCTCCTGTGAAACCCTGACAGGGCCATGACCCCTTGATCAGGCAGACTAGTAAAGGCCCCTGGTGGGAAGATTTGAGTCCGATTTTCCGTCCTGCATATTGGGTTGGACCTGGAGGTGAAACGGATGGCTGCGTGTGATTGGCTCCATCACGGCAGCGGTAAAACACAGTGGACAGGCCATAGAGTTCTGCTGTCAGTCCCTTTGGTGTAAGCAAGAGTCCCGCCTCTCCTCCTCCTCCCTCCTCTCGCCGCTCAGTGGGTGGGGGGGGGGGGGAGCGTCACACTACGGTGCTGATGCCACTGTGTTTCGGCTTGGGTCCGCCGGGCGCCGGACCCGCCTGCTGACTGTGGTGGTGGGGGCCGTGGGGGCCGTGCGGGGCGTGGTGCGGGTGCTGGCTGTAATGGCTGTGCTGCGAGCTGCTGTGGGCGTGTGGGTGCGCGTGCGAGGAGTAGGCCGGGTGCTGGTGGTACTGCGTGTGGGGGGGCGGGTGGTAGTGGTGGTGGTGGTGGTACGGCGGCGGGTTCTGCGGGACCTGGCAGTACTGGGAGTGGTGGCCGCCGTGGTGCGGGCCCGACGCAGCGTGCTCTGCCTGCGCCGTGTGGTGCAGGTTGGTCGGGTGGGGCTTGTGGGAGATGAGGGTGGGCTGGCCGGGCGGGGGGAAGGGGGCGTGGCCCTGGGACGGCGGCGGCGGCGGCTTGCCCCGCTTGCTGCCGAAGAGCGACCCGAGGATGGAGGTGGACGCCGAGTTGGGGATGGAGGGGTGGCCGCGGGGGGCGCCCTCGCGCGGGGTGGTGGCTCTCCGGCGCGTGTGAGGACTGCTAATGATGGACCCCTGTAGGGAGGGAGGGGGGAGGGAAGGGGGGGGGCCACAGCATGTCTGTCAGACACAGAGACTCAACTCCTGCTACAACGCACCAGCAAGTTCAATGCACATATTTTCCCATAAACAAGTAGCAACATGTTATAGTGCATGCAAATGAGAAACTAAAAATGTTTTTATGATAGGCAGCAGCGACACTAGGAGGATTTCAGCTTCATGATGAAGGGAGCCTGTGTAGTAAAAGCAGTAACCTGGGTTTAAAAAAGAAAATCTACAACAGATCTAATCATCAAAATACCACACAGAGTATAAATAATGACATCAACAAGGGTTTTTAAAAGACACAAAACATTTCATCTTCAGTGGAGTCAAGTGTGCCGAAACGCACTAGAGAGTCACACATGCAACTTGTTAAAAAAGAAAAAAAAAAAAATCAATGGAGGCATAGTTTCCACATGCAGAGGATGTGACAGGCAAACTCATCATCCACAGATTAGCATTCAACTAGAGGACAGAGAGGAAGGAGGAACTGAGCTCTCGAGTGCAGACTTCACAACAGGCCTGGACACTTTTCCGCTGTTCTGGGTTTATATATATTTATATATAAAATTATCATAATAATAATGCTACTCACTATCTATGTATGGATTCTCAAAAAAAAGGACCTTTTCCTTTGCCACATGCTTGATCTAAAACTGGAGAGAGACCATATGACATCTTTGAAAAGCATATAAATGATAATTTCAGGATCCCAGACTTCAAACCGACACATGGACTCATGGAACATATGGAATGAGTGAAAGATGAATGAATGAAATCCACATCTTTATATATATAAGTCTGTGTGAAGCCCGTCTGTATGGAGTTCCTCCCTAAAACCTTTAAAGCATTTTAAGAGAAGTTGTGGATACAAGAAAAAAAAAAAAAGGAAAGACCCGGACGAGGAGGGGGGAGAAAGAGGGAGGGAGGGGGGAGGCTGTAGGAGATGTACAGCTCCCTAGTGTTTTAACAGAGCTACCACCCTGCCACAGAGAAGGAGAACCATGAAAAAACTGCTTGGATGTGATTGGATGAAAGACAGACATGTGACAGGGGGTGTGTGGAGGGGGGGGGACCAGAAGAGGGATTAGTAAAATCATGCTTGTTTGAAGACAAACGTGTCTATTGGTCATATAACAAGACCAAAAAACAGGAGATCTCCGACTTCCATTGAAAAAAAAAAAGGGGGGGGGGAGTGGGGGGGTCAGGATCAGAGGCAGGCAACCCATGCATGTACACTAAACTGAGGCAAGCAGGTCATAAAAGGCATCCCAGGAAGAGGAAAAAAATAAATGATCCAAACAAAATGGGCTGAGTCTATGAAGCAAAGGAGGTGTAAGACCAAAAAAAATAAAAAATAATAATAAACGGTGTGTTTTCACAGTGCACATCATCACATAGAGAGTAGCTTGGAGACCAGCTGCTTCCCACTTACTTCCATATTGCTGTCTAGTGATCCTGCACTGCTGCGACGCCCCCGCTTGCCTGCCCGAGACATGCAATACCACAGATTAGAGATCGACAGCACTCCTGGGTCGGACTACAGACGTCTAGGCCGCCCCCCACCAGACCCGTTAGGGGGCATTGCAGTGGATTGTGACTGTGTAAGGTCCAAATATTGATGGGTTGGGAGGGGTGGGTGGGTGGGGGGAGTGGGGAAGGGCGGGGGTGGGGGGGGGTGACAGGTGGTACTGTAGCTAGCTTTACTGTGAAGGTACGTCTTCACATTGAAAAAAAAAAAAAAAAAACGCACTTCTAACTGGAGGCTCCGCCATTTTAATAATTAAAATTCCCATTCATTTAAATAAAATTCCATGGGCGTCATGTTTAATATCCACAGATTCCTTTTTTATTTTTCCCTTCCGCTTCCCCCCCTCCAGATTTTGGATTGGATCGACAACTTGCTCTTACGGTTGTCAGAAGATGCAGATTTTCATGAGGCTTCAAAAATACGGCAAAAAGGCCGGTCTGACGGTGACAGTCACGGGAGGAGGAGACACATCAAAAGCAATACAGTGGCTGTTGCACATGGGATGTGACAGGCATATACAGGTCTGAGGGCGGACAGAGCACTTTTTTTTTTTTTTTTTGCCGTTGTTGGGCACACTCAGCCAATGATACATGACCAATAATCACACATAAACAGGAAAATACCTGATGTGTATGGGTATAACACGGTAAATACACATGAAATGGAGTATGGCAGGAAAGAAAAAAAAAACACTTAACAAAAATGACCCCACTAACATGCCACATCCTGCATTGGAAAAAAATAAACAAATAATAAAAAAACCACAGGAGACAGGAGGACTTCTCCGCTGTCTGAACTATCGTTTCCCGTCGAGGTGGCGATCGTAAGCACGAAAAGCGAATTTCCAACGGTGAGACAGACCCCTGACTGGATTTCATTGTCGTTATCAAGTTAATCACCTGATAACTCTGCATAGCCTCCTTATCTGTGATGAATTAAATGTATTCTCGCTTCAAAAAAGAAATTAAAAAAAAAAGAAGGACACAGCGGCTGTGTTAAACACTGATATTCATGGGTGTGAAATGGCTGTTTGCAGCAGGACTGGAACTGAATCTGTGTGTGGATGGGACACATCAGCACCGATTTGTTTGGGTTTCACAAATATATACATGAGAGGAAATGGCGCATGGTTTTCGGAATTAAAACTCATCATCATGAAATGTCTTTGGATAAAAAAACAAACTCATAGGAATGTGGAAAAAGTGCCAAGTAAAGAAAAACATGAATGGAAATGCTCTTCAAAAGGATCAAGGGTGAGAACTGCCCATCGATTCCATTCATCACTAAGACCCTTAGTCACTAACCCTTCAAACATGTCTGCGTTCAATCTATGTGAAAGAGTAAATTAATAAAAGAAAAGACACACTGTCTAGACCAAACTATCCGATCATGAGTGAGAGAGATGGTGGATTTCCCTTCTCGTGACAGTGACAGACGGAAGAAAAAAAACACGCTTTCCCGCCAAATAAAAAAATAAACGAATAAAAGCGCTGTGTGGCGGAGGCGCCGTGGCGGTACCTGCTTCGGAGAGGTCTCGCAGCGAGCTGCTGAGGGCGCTCCTCTTCAGGCCCTCGCCCATGGCGTACGTGTCGTCCAGGCTGGCGCGGTTCATGCTGCCGTTGCCCGCCTCCTTCTTCAGGCCGGAGCTCTGCGACATGCTGGGCCGCACCACGCCTTTCTGCTTCTCCAGCTCCGCTGTTGGAAAAAAAAGAAAAAAAAGAAAAGCGTCCGAGGGGAAAGACTGAGGTCAGTGGCGGCGTGTTTGTTTTTGAGTCCTCCCCGTCTCACTCTGACCAAAGGAGTGACTCCTAAAAACCTCTCTGTGTAAAATGTTCCCTTCACCTCAGGCTGCCGGAAACTCCTCAACCTCTAATATGAAAAGGTCACGTATCGTTCACTTTTTCCTGGGTTTTATTTAAACTCTTGGTATCACTAATAAAACGCATTTGCAGCTTTGATGTCCAAAAATGAGCATTACAGGCTCTGTGCATTTCCATTTTCATTTAAGTACATTTATATATATATATATTAAACCTACTGATTTTACATTAAAAGTAACATTAGATGATTCCTTTTAATGTAACACCAGTCGTCACACAGGGAGATTCAGCTCCTGTGGTTCAGGGGTTCAGTTCCTGCAGTCCACATGTTGAAAACAGGCTTCAGGCAAAAATACTTAATTTGTGTGAATGATTAGAGCCCAATAAGTGTGTCAAAATACCAAATTAAATGAGTTTTATGTTCTGTATACATCATCGTTTGGTACAGATCCCTGCACAAAAACACAAAACATAATCATTTTATTATTAAAAAAAATGTAATAAATTCCATTCCCTCTTCTATCTGAATCATATCATTGCAGTATAACGCAATAATTTCTTTGATTCTTTTCATGAGGATATAAGATATTTACAAATGCTAAGTTTATATATATATATATGTTAGAAAAGTTTCTTAAAAATATTCCACCCTAATTGCATGTGCATCTCTAAGGGATCTATTAATAGCCTGAAAAGTGTTTTAAGACAGGCTTGAGCAACTTTCCAGATAACCTTTTATCTATAAAATTCCCAGCATCCTGTTCGTGTTTGTCACCATGGAAACGGCTTTTCAACGTCCAGAAAAAAAAAAAAAAAGTAGGCGGTCGCCCTGTGAAGTCTTTAAACATTCTCAGGCCCTTTGATGAGGACCGTGCCCTGTTTCTGCTGCGCACAGCCTGAGGTGGACAGGAGGGAAAGTGTGTGTGTGTGTGTGTGTGTGTGTGTGTGTGTGTGTGTGTGTGTGTGTGTGTGTGTGTGTGTGTGTGTGTGTGAGTGTGTGTGTGTGTGTGGTTGGGGGCAGCTCACACTCTATCCTGTATTTCTCCATTTCCTGGACCTCGGCGATGGACTCCCTCAGGTCGTCGGTGAACTTCTTGCGGTCCTGGGGGTTGGGCGCGTTGAAGTTGATGAGGACTTTGATGTCCGCACCTGGGATGGCTGACGTCAGCCTGATCCCGTTCGGGTAATCTGGATCCGAACGCAAACAGAGAGGAAGAGAGAGACGTTGATCAAAGACCCAGTTAAAACACGATTTCCCCCTGTTTCTAAAAAGCCAGGCCGAGCTCCCTGCTACTTACACTGGTTCTCAAAGAGCAGGACCTGCATCCCGTACAGAGAGAAGGACTGCCTGAAGCTGTACGTCACCGAGTTCTTCTTCTTCTGGAAAATCTTGGTCACCTGAAACACAGCGTTGCTCATATATATAAATAAGCAGAAAGAAAAAGAATTGAGAATCAAACAGGGCGTGGGAGGGGAGGACTTTTACCACTAAGAGGTCGTTGAACAGGAAGATCTCCCGCTGGTGCAGGCCCAGCTTCTGCAGCTTGTTGGGGTCTGGCACTTCAAACAGGCGGCAGTAACACACCAGCCGGCGGTGGGGCAGCGACAGCACCTACACGCCGCGGGAAAACACAGCAGACGCCGACGCTTCAGAGGTCATTGTGGCGTTTAGGAGGGTAATAGGGAACAGAAGTCGGGATTTAAAGGACGACTGGTTTCGCTTCCCCCCTGTGCGTTCTGCATTCTCTACAGCGTCTGCACTGACGCATGGAGAGATTCACTGACTTTTGAGAGACATGTTCATGCCTGAAACCGCCATTGTTGTCCTGGAAATAATAAAAACACACGCATACGCAATGGCGAGCCACACCTCGTCACAGTGAGTTTATTTTAGCTGATCCCACACACCTTCCTGCTGCTGTAAATACTCACTAACGCGCCAAATCCACAACTGAAAATAGTCCCAAACAAATGTGGCTTTCACTCCACGTTGGGTAATGTTTGCTCAGAGCTACAAGTGACCAGCTCTGTCGAGAAACAGTTTTCCATTGTGCTGCCATCAGGTCAACTGACACGACTTTTCCTCTGCAGCAAATTTGTCTATCACCCGTATTAATATGCTGCATTGTGTGTGAATGCAAGCTAATCGAAAAAGAAATGAGGCTTGGTGATAAACTTGCTAAAATGTATTCTCAAATGTATTATATGCATGTCATATTTATATTATACTACATTCAGAATAACATGTTACTGCATAAAATAACAAAAACAATCACAACCAGGAGTCCTGATGCCAAATAATGGATAAAAAGGATGAAATGAATATTAACATGCTAGGATAGTTTCACTAGTAGGTTAATCGGTAACCTGAAGGGAAGTATTGTTGCTATGGTTACCTTTATTTCATTAGTTTATTTATTACAGCACCTTTTACAGATGTACAAGAAGTAAACTATAAGAGAACCATAAATTGCAATCAATACAAAATAAGGCAATAAAAACATATAAACATAGTAAAAGCAATAAAACCATAAAACCTAAGCCACAAGATAAAAACATAGAAACTTTAAACAGAAACACACAACAGAACAAATACTAGGCATCAACCAACACCAAAGTCAACTTCATTTGGTTTCCTAAAAGCTTCCACTAATTTCACAGGTGGAAGTGTAAAGTTTCACGGTGACGTCCGTTTATCTGGTAACATGAGGTCAGAGGTGGAGATTTTAATGTGCAGCATTAATAAGGCTCGCTCAGCACTTTTTTATGGTAATAACCTTAAAAAGCAGATATATGCAACGTAAACCTGTCACCGAGGGCATCTGCTTGGCAGGAACTCAGCTGTAAAGCAGCTCAATACCACCCAAATGCTGTCTGATTATTCTATCTACGACGAGCACAAAAGTCTCTCCCTCTCTAGGTAATACGTCTCTAAAACTACGTGCATGATGGGCATTAACTGCAGCATCCAGGTACAGACACAGAACGCTGTGCACATGGAGGGAAATGATAAATGACAAGCTGCATAATCAGAGGTAAAGATATATGGAGTCTACTTACACATCCCAGGCCGTGATGGAGCGATCCGATCTGCAAAGAGGGAAGAAGGACAAATAAGCTGCTGGGATCTGATAATGTGAAAACTTAAATCTCTCTTACTTATGAATGCAATGAGCTCATGTAAGGGTTTTCCCTGCAGGCCGTGCACCTGCAGCTTATTAAAGCATGAAGATGCATGCACCTCATAGGTTCTGTATACAGAGTGCTGGCCTTTTCCTCATCCTCTGGACTCTGGGGGAGTGTGTAATGATGTTGGAATGAAAACAGATCCTCCCCTCGAAGCCCACTCCGAGCAGCACTAGTAGACCTGATTAGCATCGAGAGGGGGTTTTTATGTATGAAGTGTTTCGCTGAGTGTCCTCCTGGGTTTTTTTTTTCTTCTTTTTTTCATTTCGCAGCTTAAACGGCCACAAGGGAATCACTTCTCAATGCATCCAATTGTCACCACCGGAGCAGAGGAGATTCCGTCCCGTTGGAAAAAAAATGAAGTGCAAACGAAACCCTCCGTGCGAGCGAAGCCTCGCCCCATGTCGGCGCGAGTTAATCACACTTTTTAACCTTCACACATGAAAGAGACGGCGCCCGCCTGCAGAATAATGCAGCCCCCCGCGGCTCCTGAGGGGCTGGGCCACAAGTCGGAGCAAAATGTGATAATGGCTCCATTTCGCTATCGGAAACACAGAATTAAACTGACTAATGACTGGTTAATCAACCGGTTAATGCAACCCGACGCATGCGGGTCAGCGAAACACTGGTGGCGCTGCAGCAGCTCAACGTCTTCATCCAAAACTAGGCGGGGATTAGAATGTACAGGGGTGGCAGCATATGCCAGTTTTTGATGAGACTGCGGCACAGGGCGACGCCTCTCAATAAAACCGTCAGCGTGAAGGTTTGATATGCCACGAAACCCTTGTTCTCTCTGTGACCTCATTATTTTGCAGTGACTTGCAGACGGGTGAACAGCGCTCACCGGTTTCTTTCCCACGATGAGCTTCTCCACCTTCTGCACCTGGGAGACGTGGTCTTCGTTGGTCTTGAGCTCGCGCTTACGGATCCTCTCGTAGATGCCGACCAGGGTCTCCCTGGGTATGTCCTCGCCGTCGTCCACACCTGACACACGGGGGGGAGGAGACGATTTACTACGCAAGCACGCCATAAGAGTCACAAACAAATGTTTTTTACTCCTTGTTGGGCAAGGCTTGGTGATGAAAGGCCTTCTCAACTTTGTCTTCTCCTAACTATCACAGGTGAATTGAATTGAAATGAACAACATGGATTCTCAAATCTATTATATACATGTCATATCTATATTATACTACATTCAGAGTAACATGTTACTGCATACCATGAAATGCTGCAGGTTAATTACAGTTATGTATTATTATTATTAATTAACAATGAGTTTATTGATTAATAAAGGGTTCCGGTGGAGAGGCTAAAACCAGAAGTTAAATAACGTGTAAAGGTGTAGTAGCTGGAAGGAAAAGTGAAAGCAAAGTCAGAAGATAAGTGTCCTTTAAAAATTAATGATCAACTGCTGCTTTATCCAATCAGAAGAGGCATTTGAGTCGCTTTCAAAACTGCTTATTCATCAGTTATTTAACAATTCATTCATGCATTTTGTAATTTGAACTATTTATTGATCGATTCATATTTAATGTGTATTTTTTGGAATATAATTCCTGTTATACAATTGCCCATTAAAATATCAACTGCTGCTTTATCCAATTTGAAGATGATCCGCTTTCAAAACTGCTTTTTCATCAGTTATTTAAGAATTAATTCATGCATTTTGTAATTTGAACTATTAATTGATGGATTCATATTTAATTTGTATTTTTGTTATATAATATAAATAATATGTAATATAAAATATCAATCAACTGCTGCTTTATCCAATTTGAAGATGCATTTGATGCACTTTAAAACTTCTTTTGAAAGAAGAATTCATAAATGCATTCATTCATTAATGCATTTTGTAATCCGAACTGTTTATTAATGGAATTATATTGAATTCGTATTTTTTTAATATAATTCTTCTTATACGACTACCCATTAAAATATCAAATATTTCATTACCTTTTACATTTTATTCAATTTTTGGATCAATAAAATAAATTATTATTATTTTTGCTATTTAATCTATTTATGTGACACTTGCAGTCCTTCATATATCAGCAGCATTAGAACCCGATAAGTAGGAAATGATTTTAGATATATGTAGATATATTTCGCTCACATACGGTCTTACCTCTCAAGTTCTTGATGAAGTCCTCCAGCTTCATCTTCCTCTCGGGTTTGACGTTGGGGCTGTACATGTCGGTGTTGAGGAGGATGATGGCGAAGGCCAGGATGAAGATGGTGTCCGGGTTCCTGAACTGCCGCACCACGGTGGGGTTGCAGATGCAGTAGCGCTGACTGGAGAAAAAAAACAAAAAAACACCTCCACTTAAAAACCAGGAAACAGACTTAACATTGTCAGAAAGAAAAAAAAAAAAAGTGGAAGTGGAGCCAGTTCCTTTATGTGCCAACAATTGTTTACACAACGCGTGTAGGTGGAGCACCAACTGACTTTTTACACAAAGTTGCTTCGCTTAATGCCGTCTGTTCTCCAACAAGAGATACTCCATGCCATGTGTAGATATGAGCAGAGCATTGTGTCTTTTGCATTAAATGTCGCCATCTTGGCGATGGCGGTCTCACCTGAAGGCTTCGATGAGCCGCTCCACCTTCTGGGCCTCGCCCTGGACACGGATGTGGTTCTGAAATTTCCGAAGGGCCTCGTCCAGCTCCATGCCCTGGAAGTCCATTTCATCTACCACGCAGCTGGAACACACACACAAGAATAGGAAGAAAAAGATAATGAAACCAACATGTTTTAGATATATTTTAAGGTTTTTAGCTCAAATTCTACCACTGAGGACACCACATGCCACCAGGCGTCATTCTGATCATCTCCATTCAAATACATGGACACATTTTATTGTATTTTGTTCTAATCTTTTCCTCTGCTCATTTGGATTCTATTCTTTTTTTTTTTTTTACACTGAGGGGCGTCATACTCACTCCAACACGTCCCTGTTGAACTGCTTCTGCCTGTTTCCCAGGAATTCTCCGATCATCTGCCTGCTCAGCCCTTTCCTCTGCAGCAGGAAGTGGGCGACGCCGACCGGGGTGTCGGGGATGAAGCCTCGCTCCGTCAGGTACTGGATGCCCTTCTCCGGCTTCCTGGAAGAACCCGACACAGGCACAGGGACGGTTTCATTCTGGACGAAACGCGCGTCAACTTTCACAAACTGCAGAGAGAACAATCCGCTGGAGGCAACTCCTTGAGGTAAGGTCAGACCTAGTGATGTTTTTGGGTCCTCACGTTGATTTCAAGATGAGCATCTGGCTACGATCAAAATGATGCGTCACGACAACCGAGAGCGAAACACATGTACAATGAGAAAGTAAAAATAAATGAGTCGTGTCGGTGATAGTTGATCCCGCAGCCCAAACACAGACACAAACACACCGTCTCGTCATGCTGGCTTTTACCATATGTTTTAAAGTTCAAGGGGTAGGATTAAATAAGTTTAGAGTTCTTCCCACTCCTTTTTTAGTGTGGTAAAAGAGAAAAAAACTCCATGTACTCAGGTTTTTTACATGATAAATAAAGAAATGAAGAAGGCCTCTCTGAGAAGAATCGAACAAATGCATCAAAATTCCAACTACATCAATCTTTATACTGTAAGGGAATCACAAACAAATGTCTCCAGGCATGCAAATACCTCAGAATACAGTGGGATTCCTCTCAAATACAACTGATTACAGTTTATATAGTGCAGCAGACACTCAGATTTTCCAAGAGGGTTGTTCACTGAGACGTTAATCACCCTCAACCTCCTCAAAGCCGAGTACCTACTTGTTGAAGAGGTTCAGGCCGATGCGGTAGTGCCGCTTGCGGATGACGTCGTTGCTGAAGATGGGCGAGTCCCAGCTGTTGCGCGTCTCCTTGTGGTAGGTCTGCTTGCTGAGGGTCTGCTCGCGCAGGCTGTCCCTGGACGACGACTCGGAGCTGCAGTTGATGGTGTCGTTGGAGTTGGACGTGCTGTTGATGCTGTCGTTGTCGCCGTCCGAGAAGTCCGACTCGGACTTGCTCTGCCGGTTGGCCGAGCCGTTGATGGCCAGGTGGCTCTCCAGCTGCCGGTGGCGGTGGCGCAGCGGCGCGTCGTCGTCCCTGGAGAGGGGGGCCCGCGGCGGCGGCGGCCCGTGGGAGATGTGCTTGGGGCTGGCCTGCGACGACGTCACGATGTGGCCGTGCGGCTCGTACGCCGGCGGCCGCTTGACCGAGCCGCGCTCGGAGCGGTCGCTGAGCTCCGCCGAGCTGTCGCTGGGCGGCTCGATGGTCAGCAGCGGCAGGTGGTCCATCCGGAGGCGCTGCTCCTGGCACTCCAGGGAGGGCGTGCTGCGGCAGCTCGTGTCCGTGTCGCGGCCTTCGTCCTTGGGGTCGAGGGGCCAGTACTCCTGGGACGAGTTGACCGAACGCAACCGCAAGTCCGATTCCGTGCTGGAGGGCTGCTCGCCCGACCTGGACAGAGCCACCGAGGGGGACATGTCCTCCTCGTCTATGAACAGTGTCACGTCGCTGTAGGACGCCATGGTCTCGTCGTGGATGCGCCCCGCCGCCGCCCGGCGGTGGGACTTGACCTGGTAGGGCACCTCGCGCTCCACCTCGGGGCAGCCCATGGCCTCCGGGTCGGGACCCTCGTCGCCCTGGAGGCTGCGGCAGTTCAGCGCGTCGTCTATGGACTCGGCCAGAGACTTGACCTGCCGGGAGAAGGCGTCCTCCAGCTCCGTGATGGCGTCCGTCAGGTCGCCCTGCGGGGCCTGGTGGGACGCCATGTTGGCCTGCTGATGCACCTCTATGTCCCCGCATTCGGACTGCATCATGGACAGCGGGGCGCCGTCCTCCGTCATGGACACCTGCCTCCCCTCGAAGTAGGAGCTGTGCACCTTCTCGGGGCCCTCGAACGACAGCTGCATCCTCATGTTGGACAGGACGATGCGTCTGGACATGCGGTTCTCGGACATGGAGCTCCTGAGGCGTTCAAAGTTCTTGTTCATCTGATACTGGCGGAAGGCCGTCTGGATGGTGCGGGCCGCATGCCGGGTTATGAAGCGTCCGCCGTATTTACGCTCCAGCATCTCCACCTAGGGAAAAACACGCGGAGAAAATCAACTGTGGAACTCTGCCACCCGTCGGCGAATTTAATTGCTTTTTCTTAGCTGTAGATTTTCTATGAAGCCACTGGTAACGTTCTACCTATAGTGGTCTTAGCTTTATCTGCTTCAGGGATAATCTCACACAGTTGAGGGTGTTTCTATTTCTTCTTCTTCTTTCTTTGGCTCCTTAATTCTACATCACAATGTTATGTTCTACCTACCCAAGGTGGTATTTTCACATTTGTGGATCTGAAGACATCATGAAACAGCTTCCTATGGACAAAGTGATGCAGACCAGAACATAGGTAGTTTATCATTTATTGATTATGGTTCAGTAGCACTAAAAACTTGTAGGTGTGTGTCGTGTTTTGTTCAGTTTTTAGTTTTTTAAAATTAATTTTAGCTGCTAGCTTTGCAGGAAGATGGCTGCCATCACAGATTCAAACAGATGTTTTGAATCTGTTTTTTTTTTAGGGAGTTTTACCTTATACGATGTGATGGTCTATGGTCTAAAGTCCATTGGGGCAAATCTGTGATGTGTGATTCTGGGCTTTACAAATAAATTGAATTGAATTGAAATACGACACACACGTACAAGTTATCAGTGCTACTGAACCATCATCAATAAATGATAAACTACCTATGTTCTGGTCTGCATCACTTTGTCCATAGGAAGCTGTTTCATGATGTCTTTAAAACACTAAATCTTCACCAGATCTACAAATGTGGAAATAACACCTTGGGTGGGTAGAACATAACGTGATGTAGAATTAAGGACCCAATTGAAAAAATTCCAATTCCACAACAAACTATCCGCTGTACCTGTTTGTCCTGGAGGTCAGCGGAGAGCTCATAGCTCTCGGAGAGCGAGCGGGATCTCTTGATGGCCTCCTCCTCCGCCTGCTTGCGGAGGATGGACTGCGAGTGCTGGAGCTTGGGTCGGCGGGGCCTCTGGGGCCCGGGCTGGACCCCGTGGCCGTAGAGCGGGCTGTCGAAGCGGTCGGGGCTGATGGCCGATCCGTGAGTCACCGGGCCCGGTCCGTAGCCGGCCCCGCCGTCCAGGGAAGAGCCGCTCTCATTGGGCCGTCCATCCCCTTCCACGCTGCAACGAGAAACGCTGTTTTCATTAGCGGGAAAAGCTAAACAATGACACAATACTGAGTCAGAACGTAAAATAATATGGGTTTAATCGCAGCTGTCTTCCTGATCATCGTGAAACGTCAGAATGAAAAGTAGAGTAAACTGCAGGGACTTTAAGGCCTCTAAGCGCCTATAGATTTTCTTATGGAAAATATTATACACACGTGTGGAATTACACAAGCGACATAATTGAGCCGTTTTTCTGGGACGTGCTGATTCTACAACTTCATGCTAAACGCTGGAACCCACATTTCAATCAACGGTTTGCTGCCTAAAACACTGGTGCATACGCGGCGAAACATTAAATCCCTCCAGGTGAAAACAGCTTGTTTTTGGTACATTTAGCCCAATATAGAGTAGATCTTCTTTGTTTGCTTATGTGGATTTTAATCAAATTTGACCAATCACATATTTTATAAATAATGCAACTCAATATTGGAATTATTGCAGCAAATACAAGATACTTTCACTTTTTTTGAGGTTTAACTTTCTGCAAAAACTAATTACTATTAGAAATAAGACATCTGTTATAAGAGTTGTCTGTGTTACATTCAGAAAACAACATGAACAAGTTCCAAAAACTCCTCCAGTTAAAACCACTGTCCTCTAAAACAAATAATGTGGAAGGGGGGGGGGATAAAAACGAGAGGTTACTCACTCACTCTTACATTCTGCCGAATTACAAGAGGACTTCTTATTGCGAACAGAACGTCTATTTTCTATGAATTGCCAACTCTTCCTCCATATCTTGTCCACCATTCTGTCAGTCAAGTGAGAGGTCCAGAGTGCACGTTTATGCCGCTTTATGACAATCACTGACCAATGGGAGTTGCGTCACGTTTCGCCGCAGTGACCGACGGCACACTGCTCCAATAAACGTTACAAAGTCCAGTTCAGAGGAGACGGGACGAGAGCAAACACAGCTCCGGCGGTCCAGTGCGAGCAGCCAGAGACGCGGGGCTGTCGTCCCAAAAACCGACATCACGCCAACTAACTAACACTTGTTCTGCTCCACGCTTCAGAAAGTGTTTGAACTGTGACTCGACACACCCATGCAAGTGTACACAATCCACTTCCTTCATTATGCAGCCTGAAATCAGCGTTCAGCAACAGCAGCAGCAGCCGGTGCACAGGGGGAGAAAAGTGGAAGTGAACCCAGAGAGGTATTACTGAGCTGTTTTTGTGTCAAGTTCTTCCTCTTCTCACAGTTACCTTGATGACATACGTGTCATTTATTATGTTAAATAAAGTAAATTTATGATTCAAAACCTGCAACTTGTCTTTAAGTGTCATGTTTTCATTGCTCTGCTTATTCTAGTCTGTGCAAAAAGCTTCTAAATTGTAATGTAAAATAAATATAAGTCAAAATGCTTGTTTCTAAATGTATTGTTTCTATGTGCAAACATCATCTATTGCACGCCTGTCCATCATGGAACAGGGATCCTCCTCTGTTATTCTTTTTTCTTCCTGTTAAAGGGGTTATTTAAGGGTTTAAGGACAGGGGATGCTGTGTTTGCTTTTGTAGAAACTGTGAAGCCCATTGGGGCGAATCTGTGATTTCACACAATTGAGCCACTTTGAGAATAAAGTCGAAAATGTAGAAATAAACTTGACATTTCGAGATTTTGAAAATAAATAAACGTACTTCCTGACGAAGAAATACTGTTTGGATGCAAATGGAACCATCATGTCCTCAAGCAGCACGGAAAATACTCGAAAATCAGATTTGCTTATTAGTTAGTTTATTAGTAATTTAAATGAATTGTTTACTTAACCCTCTGTTGCATAGTGTTGTCATACGGGTCAGTGACGATTCATGTTTGGTAAGATGAGAAAGTCAACAACTTTTTAAAAGACAGTTTTAAGAAGAATTCATCAGGTCTCAGTTTTTTGTTTTCTAAATCCCGCCTAAACTCTGCAGCCGAGTGAGTTCCTGTCCATCATGAAGCGGCCTCCTGCTGTCAGAGAGGAAAACACACGACGTGGAAGCGTGCACCGGGAGGCTTCTCACACACCCAGCTAGGAACGGCGTGGCGGCAGCTTATTGCGTAACCCGCCACCGGGACGCGTCTCCCCGACCATCTGTCGCGGCGAAACGGTGACGCCGCCCGTCCCCGGAGTCAGGAGTCACACCTCGGCGAGCTGTCACAGCTGCACAATGCAGCCGGTGGTAATCTATGCTTTCATGATTTCTTCATTAGGAGGATTAAGTAGTGACCTAGATAGAGCGACGGAGGAAGGACGTGTTCGGTTACAAATTAAAATTAAAAGAACCCGAGAGGAGCGAGCATTAAAAAAATATTATAGCCTGCGCAACTGGGAATGTGTTGTTTATAATCAGAATGACATCTTACCATTCATAATGTATTGTGGAGATATTGGGGTGGAAATATCTTTATGTTCTGTTGTATTGTTCCGTTTTGCTGCTGCAGTAATTGCCTTTTTTTATTGTCTGTAATTATTTGCGTTTGCTTTTTTTTTTTTGCTCTGAGGTCTGAGACTCCACGGAAAGGTCAGTCTCGGGGAAATGGAGGAGAGAGAGCAGCAGCGTTTTCAAGAGCCGCTTCTTTTAAATGGACGTTGAAAGGGCGTTAAAAAAAACAAGAACGGTGCGAGTGACTTGGCAACGCAGCAGGAAGTCACATGATGCCGGTTCAGATGCAGAAGTGGATCCACTGACAGTTACGAGGACCGTGCAGAGGTGAAGGATGAAGCAACAACATTTGGTTCTGTACTTCCTGTGAAACGCGATCTCAGTTTATTTGCAGTGACCAATGGAGTGTGTCCCTGCGTCTGCATGCAGCAGGAGCCCCTGTGAGTTCTGATGTAGGCATGGATAAGCTCAGCTGGCAGTGATTTTCAGCCATGGGATCGAGGGATTTGAGAGAGAGGGGAGGATAGAGGGGGGGTTGGTGCAGCCATCTTTTTTTTTTTCCCCTCCCAACACATCCTGAACAAACCCCTGCCCAGGCCTCAGCCCATTCCGCCGAGTCGGACCTGGAGGGAGGAACATTCCTCCTCCGTCCCGGAAAAGAGGAGTCACATCTACGGGGAGTTCTGGGAATAGAGGGAAGGCTAATGAAGTGCAGGCCGCAGCGACGGCGCTGCAGCGTGCATGGGGGGCGGGGGGGGGGGGGGGGGGGCGTACCTTCCGAAGAAGTCACACGGATGACGGCCCCGCGTTCCCGCCGCATGTTTTTCCAATCAGCGTCTGGTTCCCTGGAACCTATGTCGTCGCTTTAAAAGACTCAAAGCCGCTGCAATGAGTAATAGAATATGCAGAAGTTGCATTTAAATGGCTGATCACTATTCACTGGTGCAATATTGGATTTTTTTTATAGCATAACCATGTAAACAGTTCAAGTTAAACAAAGGACAAAACAGTTGTGTTAAACCTGAAAATCAAGGGTCTGAATGCTTCTTTTGTGAAGCCTTCTACTTCCTCCTCATGATGGCATCAGATCATAAAACACAAAAAAAAACAACAACCCACAAGCGTCCGTCTGTGCTGTCGTTTTTTTTTTTTTTTTTTTTCACCAATGCTCCACAGACCGGTTGTGTTCTCCGCTCACGTGTGCAGGGATCGCATCCAAGCCCGAACGCAGTACAGCACAAATGCATCCGTGTTAGTTTATGTTTCGAGGAGAGAAGAGGGGAAAAAGGAGCAGGATCCGGCTCCCATTGTCTACAGCTGCTGGCGGAGCTGCTGATAATCTGCTCAGGAGCTAAAACTGTCCCAGACAGACACTAAACCGAAATATGTAAAGTAGACAAATAGGCATTTTTCCTTTTTTCGGTATTTCAGAATAAAAGCACACACCTGGAAATGTGCATGTTATCTCCTCAATAACAGTTCTTTTTTTATTATAAGCAGGTGATCATGAACACAAGAAAGAGCCAGAGGAGGTTAAGTGAATGTCTCATAATGCACTATAAAAAAAAAAAAAATTGTATTTTTTGGCCTAAAATAGTAATTTAGGTTGATAAAACTTGAAAATATGAAGTTTTGACATTTAACCTATAAGAACCCAGACCCATTTATCCTTAAAGGAAAATGATGTGGGTTATACCATAGATAAAATAGGCCACATAGAACACATTTATAAAGGTTTTTTGTCAGAATAATACTTTTTCTGCATTTTTTTTACATATAGGCAACATTGGGCATTAGTGGTGAACATATTCCATATTAGGATGATTAGTAAATGTCACTTTGGGACTTAATGAGTTATGTTCAGACATGAAGCCTCATCAGGAAGAATCTGAGGGAACCAACGTTCTTGTTACACCGGTGTCACTGTGTGTCCTTATGGGTTAAGGCAATAATGTACAAAATAATTTGATGATTTGTTAATACATAAAACCTTACGTTACTTAACTTAAAAGTTGGGAAAACAAAGTTTGTTGCCTTTAAACTTTTCTTCTCTTTTATTATTTTTTCATTGCTTGCAGTGTGGCAGTATTTAATTGAAGGTTGGCTAATGACATCTGTCCCGCTGGAAGGAGTTTAGTGTAGTCCGTTTGATGAGGGAGCTGGAGATGAAATATGAGCAATAACGCGAACGCGACACATGCGAACGCCTTGCGCCGCCCTCCAAACGCGGTCGTCCCCTCTGTTGTACACGAGTCTAAACATAGCCCGGCGAACAAACGCTTCCAGTGAACTCCAAACAGCGATGCTGTCCTCGTCCCACACGCTCTGGCAACATGTGCTGCAGACACAACCAGATGAAGCAGATGTTTTTACTTTTTCCTCCTCCCTGCTCGCAGTGACTCGGTGGAAGCTCGTAAAAACAGACGCACGCCGCAGAGTTCACGGCACAGATGTGAGAGGGATGGATCACTCAGGTGGGGAAAAAAAGGTGGTTGCAGACCACACAGTGACACACACACACACACACACACACACACGGTGAAGGGTAACGTCAGTCACCCCGGCACCGACAAGCATATTAATGGAGGATTTTGTAACGGCTATAAAAAGACAGCGAGGAGCACGTAGAGGATTTAGTGTTTGACACGGCGGGCCAAACTGGAAACGCTGCAGACTCCCCCGTGTCCCGGCGAGAGCAGACAGAAAGCGCAGGCCTCGGCGTGGGCCTCGGCACCGCGCTCCGCCGTAGGACGCGGGCGTCTCCGCCAATCACACGCGCTCCCATCTGGCGTCTAATCGGAGCAGAAATCGACATTCTTGAACGTGCTTAATGTGTCCGCATGTGCAGCCGACTGCTGAATGGCTTCCATATGCACCAAAAAAAGAAAAGAAAAGAAAAAAATCAAACCATAGCTGTAGTAAACTGTGTGTGTGTGTGTATAGAGGAAAGAAATGTGATTTATAATAAAGCCATCTGATTATTGATTGAGTTTTTTTTTGAGATTGCATATAAAAAGCACAATTGACGTAGAAAGCTTAAAACAGAACAAACAATACGATGTGCAAACACACAGTGAAGCTAAAGAAAGCCGCCTTCAAACATGCACACAGGTATGTCCTCTACTCAGTTTACCACGAATTACACATTAAAAACAACAGAGAAGTTGGTAAAGGCAGTAACATGGTAGGATCTCACTCTGATCCTCCAGTGTTTTTAACTTACTTATATGTGCTGAGTTCTTGACGTGTATTTAATGTTTTATAGACTAAGACAGATGTGTGTTTTGACAGTCGCTTCTCCGCAAGAAGTGATGAGCGGTTTGATGCTTTGTTGGAAGTAATCAGGGATCAATACTAGCCCCCCCACTGTTCTTCAAAGGCCTCATTCTGTCTGAGTCATGTCTACTCCCCCCCCCCTCCTCCTCTTCCTCCTCCTCCTCCTGTCAGACTCATACGGCACCGACAGCAACAACAACAGAGCCACCGTCACATTCTTCCAGCTGATGAATAATTAAACCGTCCTCCACGTTACACTCAGCACCTGCCCTTGAAGATCCCAGCTCTTCTAAAAAAGCTGCCCGGTGAGCTGTGTGATGAGGGGGGGGGGGGGGGGGGTGGGTTATGGGATGGGGATGGGGGGCGACACACACCACAGGAATGCCCTTCATCCAAGCAGAAGGAGACAAATCCAACTCACAGATGGAGTCTGCACAGCGAGACTGAGACTAAACACGCCGCGATGGCACAGACGCAGGAAGTGACTCACTCCATGATGAGTGAATTTACATTTGTATAAAAACGGCGGATAACTTTTAAAACCCACGACCCGTGTGGAGCAGCATCCCGTCGTCTCCCGACGTGTGAGGAAAGAAAAGAAAGATAAGAAAAAAGGAGAAGCGGCTTAATCCAGCATGTGATCCGACACACACACACACACACACACACAGACCGTCTCAGCTGTTTATCCAACAAAGCCTTAAAGAACCAGAGCAGCCCTGTGTAGCCCCCATACAATAACTCACACACACACACACACCGTACACACACACACACACACACCGTACACACACACACACACACACACTTGACACCTTACCAGCCATTGAGCTCCAGCTCCAGCAGCGACTGGGTCTTCTCTGAATTACACTGCAAACACCACATGCTGGCCGCCACTCGCAGGATGATGGACTCCAAACATCAGCCGCCCCCCCCCTCCACCCCTTCACCGGGTCCCCACTGCTCCCCCTAAAAGCTTTCCTGGACACATCTCACGAACCGCCACCTCCTACAGCTCCCCTAGTGCTGCCGTTCTCCGACATGTCTTCAGCCGTCCCTATGGACGGGGGGGGGGGCATGATCAGGGCTGAGTGGCAGTGTGTGATCTCTCTGACAGACAAACCGAGCTCCTTTTTCCTCTTTCTCTTTCTTCCTCTCGGTCCTCGGAGCGCCGGGCTGGTAGGAGTGTAAGGGGGGCGGAGGCTTTTTTTTTTTTTTTTTTTTTGCCAGGCCCTGAGCCGTATGGAAAGGGGGCGGGAGCATAGTGGCTCTGCAGCTCGGGTAGAGAGATATAGGATGAAAAACCTCCAGCTCCAGCACATTAAACTTGCAAAGGAAGGGGAAGAGAAAAATCCTAATAATGGCTACGGTGAGATGAAGCAAAAGGCTCTGAAAGCAGAGGGAGGAGGCTGCAGAGAGTGACACCTTGATCCCGTTAGGTGTGTGTGTGTGTGTGTGTAGATTGATAAAGTAAATAAAGAGATAATGTAGGTTTGAACGTCAGAGGCACCTTTTGTTTGCCTGGAACTTAGCGGGCAGACAAGGCAAATGCAAGAGAGCACCTCTATTAATAGAGCCTTTTAGGGCCGAGAAGCGAGCGTTAGGATGTTCGGAACTAAGAAAAGAACCAGGATTCGGCTGTGAAATAAATAAAACACAGAAATATTCCAAACACGGTGGCGTAGCGGTTGTACACCTCTCTGGACCTTCTATTTTCCGCCTTCTTCAAATCAGCGTTGTTTAGGTTAAGTCCACCACGCTGCAAAAACGGAACCAGAGAAAACGGCTTGTTTCTGGGTACAGATAGTCCAGTGTTGAGTCGACTTCGCTTAATCATCTCACATATTATATTGTCTTTTCATACCAAGTTTAAGTATCTTATATTAGTATAAGTTTAAGCATAAGTATATTTACCTTTATGGTTCAGTTAGATAATTCTACTCAAAATCTGACTAATTGTACCAAAAACGTTGTGCAGCATGCATCAGAGTGACGTTTGCACAGATTTTCAAAACCGATGCCACTTTGTTTTTCTGGACTTCGGTGTTTGTTGAGACGCAGACAGAGACTAATCGCCCCCCCTGGAAGACGCGGTCGGGGTAAACTGCCCCCGAGTCAGAAAGGTACGATCTGTCTAATGACAACAGGCGCAGGAAGCAGAGGGGAATAGCTCCCACATGGAGCGTGTTTACAGGGACACCATTCATCTGCACGCACACACACACACACACATGCACACACACACACACACACACACACATGCACACACACGCAAATCTCTGGAGGGACATGTCTCTAATTAAAGGCCTGAAATGATCACCTTCTCCGGACTGTTTTCATCTAAAACTTCAAACATCAGACGCAGAACAAGACGAAGAAGAAACAAAGCAGCTACTGAGAAAAAAAAAAAAAAAAGAAAGAAGAAGGTGTGTGTGTGTGTGTGTGTGTGTGTGTGTGTGTGTGTGGGGGGTTAAGCAAATCTCAGCATGTGTGGGCATCGCAGTAACTGGCTGGTCGATGCCTAATGCAACGTACAGATCTCACCCAGCTCGCTGTTTATTCTTAAAGCTCTAAACTGAATTTCAGGAATAAACGCTCCAAGACGTCCCTTTAATAAAACCCGTTAGTCCCTTTAGTTGGGCTGTTGTGATTTTGCAACAGAGGCGAACACTAATTAGATATTAGTCCTGGTGCAGGCTCTGTTTAGCTGGTGGAGCGCGGGGAGCAGGATAACTAGAGGTTATTTACACGGGAATGAGATATTCAGTAAAATCAGCGTCTCGTTCCGAAAGGCAAGCACGCAACGCTTATAATAAGCCCCGAGCCGGTCCTGATTGTTTCATCATGATGCTCAAGGACGATATTAGCTTGAATGTCTTTTATTAAAAAAAAAACAACACTTTTTCCATTGCTTGTGTGTAAATATTTGTGTCTCTGGGGTTCTTGTTATTACACAAAGTGAAATAAGATCACATTCTCATGCTAACTCGTGTTCTGTAGCGTTGCTGACACCTAGCTTAACTTCTTACAACGCTGTGATGGGAGCGTGGAAGCAGCGGGAGGTCCTTTACATCAATACTCAACGCTGGAGTTGTTGGTTTTATATGTGCGAATAATGCAAGACCCATTGGAAATTTCCTAAGACAAGACTAGCCAATAGCCAGAGTATTTGAATGACATGTGACATGCAGGAACTGTGCAACTCACAACTTGTGCACAGCGATTTCACCAAATAAGACTGCAAAAGGGGGGGTTGCGTCCTAAGAGGTTATTAGAACACGGCTCCTGTTGTGATGTCACAACAGGAATGGAAGTTAAAGCTAACCCCAGCTCTCTGAGGGGGCGGGGCCTGTCCGACAGGGCTGAGCCAATCACAGGAGAGTGAGGCGTTTCACTTTGGGAGGTGAGCGGGCAAAACTGCGTTTAATTTTCAGAGCATGATAACATGCTAATTTAGACCGTGAAAATTAAAACGGCAAAACACGCTCTGCGTAAGTATCGCGGAGAGTTTTCGAAATATTATCTAATTATGACGGATCGGAGCGCAACTCCGAGCTTCACTTCAGTGTGTGGTTTCCCCTCGTCTGGCTGCCTCCGCATCTCTCTCTCTCTCTTTTCCTCTCTCTTTTCCTCTTCTACTGTTACGACCGGTCTGGTCGCCCCGTCTGGAGAAGGCCCGCTCCATCTCCCCGAGTCCTGCCTGCTCCAGGATGATGTCATTGAGAATTCCAAGCAGAGGCCCACTCTCTCTGCTTATAAAACGCCATTTCTCCAACTCAATACATATGGTCTTTCTGCATTTTCACCCCCACCTCCAACCCTCCACTTTGGACCCAATGCCCTCCCTTCCTTTTACAGTAAGAAGAGTTTAAAAAACAGCATGATTTTATCAAGTGGATTCCCACGCGTACAACCTGTGTATTATCAGAAGAACAAAGACAGAGAGAGAGAGAGAGAAAGAGTTGAAACTTGAAAGGAAAAAGGCAGAGCAGAGGAAAAGACAGCGGAGGAAACGGCAGAGGAAAGTGATAACTTCCTGGAAACTCGGCTCAGGAGATTACATCATGACGTCATGCGCCGTTTCTCATTATCTGCTCCGGCTACGAACGGAAAATAAGAACGCGCACAGCCCCGGCCCCGGTCTGGGAACGATTAGAAGGAGCTGATGTCATAGTTTGATACAACGGCGTTCTGAATGAGACGGAGTGGCTCGGCTTTTTGCGATTCTTGAACACGGAGGACCTTGAAAAAAAAAAAAAGACAAAGGAAAGAAACTGATTTGCTTCTTGTAAATTGAAATTGGAAACAAAGGATGGGCGGCTCTGATGTATAAATAGAGCTAATTAAAGGATATGCTGTCAGCAAAGCTGCAGCAGATGTGCTGCCCGTGGGATCCTGTGGGACTGATCAAAGATCAGCAGAGGCCCGCGATGTCTGAGACGCTGTTCCTCCTTTCCCGTCTCCGTACATCACGAAGGAATTCCGATCCGGATCGAAACAATCTGTCCGCTCTGACACATGGAAACTGAGCTCAGGTTACTTCTGAGATTAGTCTACATTCGAGCATCTTTTTTTCCACATCCAGCAAAATACTAGAACTACTGAAAACACAAATCATACCCATTCTTATAAAAAAGTGTTGAGTTTCATTTGAAAAAAGCGGTATCTATAAGAAAGAAGAAATGAATAACACTAGTAATATTGTAGTCTAGTATTATGCAGTGTATATAAAACAGCAATAATGCACTTAAATAGATGATAATTGACAATTCATGTTATTTCATGTTCAAGCTCCAGTTGGATTCTAACGCGTTGACAATATTCCTGCAAATGTTGGGAATAAAAAAAAAAGATTCTGATTCACCCATGAAGACACGTGACGTCGTGTAGTGGCTGACTGCGACACTAAAGCGCTTCAGTCCTGGACGGAACGGGCTCTGACTAATACCTGACAAACAATCCGTCACGCCAGGAGACGTGGACGTGATGGAGGCGAGAAAGAGGCAGAGTGTGTGTTGGGAATCATAGTCATAGTTTGCTCCTTCTACTCTTTTTCTAAGCGTTTTTTTTTTGGGGGGTTTCGCTCTGGTTTCCTCTCACATTCTAAACACACATGCAAGTCAGGTGCGTGGGGAGACTTTAAAACCACCTCCCAAAAAAAGAAAAGATGTAATGTGGAGAACTAGAGAACTGCCCTGGACATTTGTCTGATGGAAACTAAGCAGCTCAGCAACATCCGCGTGTGTGTGTGTGTGTGTGTGTGTGTTGAATGCAGCTCACTGAAAATACAACATTCTATAGAACTATTGTTAATACAGACTCCAAAGCTGTTCTCCTGATCACATACATATGCAATCTATCTCCCTGTGTCCCTCTATAAAACCAAAAAGGCACCTAGAGGTCATGTATTGTTGTACTGTTTCCACTATTAGAAGCAGTTTTACAATATTTTCCTTTCCTTTGGGTTCGCTCCACCACCAGACGCCGTACTTCTCCCCGCCCCGGCCTCAGCACAATTCTCGCCTTGTGCTAAAAATAGCCCCATGTGAGGTGACACAGTCGGGTAAACACTCCGCGAGGGGAGACAAACAGGGCTGTGAAGAACGAGAGAATACAGAATACACTTCAGCACCAACCCCCCCCCACCACACACACACACACACACACCACCCCCGACGACTTCTCCCCATCGTTGGATAGCGTCGGCGCTTTACAACGACTCCGCCTGAAAATTTTTCGAGGTCAGCTGGAAAACAAGAGATAAAAAAGTCTCAAGGCGGTTAAACCCATCAGAGTGAGCACTGACTGCAGATGACACACACACACACACACACGGGGCCTAGGGCGGTGCAATACGCAAATACACAAAAAACATGTTTGCTGCTGCACGCTATGCCTGATAAACTGTTTTTTACTTTTTTTGGGGGGGAAATGGTTCTCTAACTGATTGATATTTATTTATTATCTATTATCACTATAAACAACAATGTTAATGTACAAGGTTTTTAAGCTCAGATTTTAACCGTTATTTATTACTACGCCACAATGCCACTACTTCTATATCAGCATCTCACTTTGATCTGTATGACCTATGGTCTATGTCTTGCATGACCAGTAATGTAAAGAAAATTGACAATAAAAGACAAAGGCCACTGTGGCGGCGTTGGTGGGTATAAATACCCCCCGCGGTGGGGCCCATACATAACAGGGCCCTTTTCCTCGGTGGGCTCCCAGGGTGACAGTGCCACCCGTTGGTTAGAGAGGACACCACACTGCAGCCTTTAAGACGGTGTGTGTGTGTGTGTGTGTGTGTGTGTGTGGGGGGTGAAGACATGTGGCGGTGATGTCATCCAGGACGACTGAGGTCAGACGTGTTTTTGCACGGCAGGGCTGGTGGCGGCCGGGTTATTCCGAGGAACGTAAGAGGACCGACCTTTTCTGGTCGAGGTTTGTGGGGACGCGTATGCGTGTGTGTGTGTGTGTGTGTATATATGTGTGTGGGGGTTGCTGCAATAATCTATTTGAGGCAGTGACAGCTTCACACCTGTCTCACATCACACACGGAGCGTCCTGCGGTTTATATGCACGCTGAAATTATCCCCAGCGCGTCTCACGTCACCCCTCTATATCCTCAGCGGTATGGATTACCTTAAAGCACGTGTTAGTGGGATGCACTTGAACGTATCATAAGCGCACAAGTATTTATGCAAGAGTGTTTGCGTTTTGCGAATATAGAATCCTTCCTATAGCATCTGCTTCCTCGAGCTAACAGCGCCGCGGTGGAAAATCAATCATCGGACAGGCCGCTGATTTAAAAAACATCAGCTGAACTTTTTTTAAACTCACATCTGTCTTTACTCTCTGGACTCTGAATATGATTTGCAGCAGCCGTACCTCAGCATAATCCTGGAGAATTAAAAAAAAACACACATACACGTATATAAACTTACATCTTTTTGCTATAAACCAGACATGCTCTGTAAAGTAATTATCTGTGTGTGGTTGCGTGTGCACGGCTCGGAGTCAAATGGCATCGTTGAACTGGGTAAATTGACTGGAAGGCTTACAATGATAATAATTGCTGTTTCAATCAAAGTTCCATCCACCGCCGACTGCAATCGGCGGAGGAGGGGGGAGGGGGGAGGGGGTAAGATAAATAGCTGATGATGCTCGACGCGCCGTGTTGCCCAATCACTCAAATCGCTCAGAAGATTTCATTAGCAGCCGAGCGTGAAATGGCGTTATGGTTTAGTGGTGTAAATAGGGTTCTTGTAAAGAGACTCGGAAAGGCTCTCGAACGCGCGGTTCTGGCAAAACGAGGTTGACGGGAAGCAGATACTGTATATATATATATATATATATATATATATAAAAAAGGGAGGAAACGCGGATCAAACCCCACCGCATTCCTGCGATGCTCAGACCGCGGTCGGTTTGTCTGATCCCTTTTGCAGAGTTGGCTGTTCAGGACTCCCGGTGACGGTTACCGTGGCGTCTGGAGCCCCGTCGCAGCGACACTGACGCCATCGAGCCCCGAGGAGCGGCTCCCGGGCTCGGCCGTCTACGCTGGCACTCGTCGTGGTTTGTGTTGGCCTTCTCATGCCTTTCCAGCCAACAAGGGGCAGCCCTGCAGAGGAAAACCTGGCACGTTTCTGTTTGCAGGGCCCCACAGGTCGCAGTCATAACACTCCAGGCCTGTCAACCAACTTTCTAACAACGATGCCGAAAAAAAAAATCGCACAGCGTCTGCTCCACTTGGAAAAAGGGGAGAGCGAGGAAGCGTTTTTCATTTTAATGGCCCTCATTAGAGCCAACGTTGATAGAATCATTCAGGAAACACAGTGTTGTTTTAGGAGCGAGCGCCCGAAAAACGACTGAAAGGACTGGAGGCAGATGTGGGGAAAAGTGAAGGTCGGTTATTGAGTTCTAACATTGTCATGATCCGCTGTGGAATTCACCAGGAATTCTGCGTTTAGCCAACCTAAAAGATTTAGTGGCAGAAACGGAATAAAAGTATGTTTGATTGAGCTGTGATTTTATCTACAGCAGAGTGTGTCCCTCTATGAGAAATGTACCATACTACAGTAGCCCAGAAAGGACAAACCACAACAATTTCACATGACATTGGAGGCTACAGGTTCTACACACTAGATGCTTGGTTACTCAGTTAGTTGCAGTTTGCAACCTCACCACTAGATGCCACCAGAAACCACACTGACTTTTTTTTATTTTTTTTTATTAGTAGTATTTCCTATAGAGCTCATCAAGTATTAACTATTCAGTGTTTAAAACACAACATGTTTGATCGGGATCCCATTTGTAAAAGGAAATCCTGCTTTTTTTATGTATATTTTCGAAACTCATCCCTCAAAGAACCGATATGAGAAAACTCAGGTTCAATACGTGACGAGATCCTTCCCCCGCCGCGATGAAACACTCGATCGGTTGTATTTAAATATTAATTGCGGGCGACAGTCGAATGCACCGTCACAATGAAAGCGGGATTAAATAAATGCATTATTCATGATTTCTCTCGATGATGTCTCTTTGTTGACACAGATGCCTGTTCTGCGAGGTTCACAATGAGCTCAAAGTGCCGTTTGGAAATTAGAAAATGAGTCAGTGAATCATCTCGTTTTTACTTTCCAAGACGAGCAAACAATCGGGGAACAAAAAGCACAGCGATAAAGCAGTCGTCCTTGATCGTTCATTCTTTTTTTCTTTTTTACTCCCCCCGCTCCGGAATGTGAAAGGAAGCCGAAGGAAACCTTTTGTGCGGGTCACGAGACTGCTGAGAAATGGATTCGAGTTGACATGTTCCAGTGGAACGAGATATCCTGAGTGTGCAAGTTCCATTCATGCCGCGTTTTCCACAAGACCCGATGGCTGCAAGTCAGCACATCTTACATTTCAGCATGCGCCGCCTCCAACTGTATTTACTGTTTTATTCCTCTCTGTGACCTCTGCACGAGGCAAAAATCACATGGATTAATCGTCATTCCTATGACAAACAACCCAATCGCGCCTAATACGTTTTTCGCCTTCCATTTAACTCAACATGCCAGCAAAGCAGTTTTTTCCCAGCATGCATCGGAACTCAATAAGGCCCCTTCAGGGTCGAGCTGGAGAAGAATCAGCTGCTCGTATCATCAACGGCCACATTAACGCAAAAAGCCTGCAGCACGCCACCCCTGATCGGAGGAATCTGGAAATAATTAGAATAAAAAAAACACCCAAAAAACAAAACTGGTCATTACAGAGGAATGGATTAGAAATGTAGATGGCTGTACATATGCTGCTCTATTAACTAAGAACACAGGCTGGGTCTCTGTTGCTGCAGGGCTGCATTGATCTGCAGCCCCTTAAATGACTGATTAGCGACCGAAATGTGAAACGTCGCCAGCAAACAACGGAAGCATGTCTTGTGTTTTTCCATGATACACATTCACAAAAATAAATGTGCTTGGACCACGATGTGGAAACAGAGCAGAGGCAGGGGAGGCTGTTTCCTTTTTTTTTTTTTCTGGGATCCTGCAAATTGCCTGAGAAGCCGCAGCAGCAGGAGACTCGGGCGTGTTTTGATCGAATGGAGCTCGGCCTGAATCTGTCATTTTAATCAACCGAGCTTCCTCGCCGCCTCAGGTGTCAGTCAGACGCAGGAGGGCGTATCGGTAGAGAGAGATTCTCACACACACACACACACACACACACACACACACACACACACCCCGACGGTAAGGGAACGTCCCTTCGTGGCTTTCTCTTTTTATTTTGCACTTTCTGCTTTTATTGGCTTGGCACAGATTTGGTAAGTCGGTGGAAAAAAAAAAAAAAATTTACGGGGAGGAGACGTCTGACACGCAACATCTGGTCTCCCTCAGAGTCGGAGCTGCTGACCCTGTTCTCACCATCTGCAGTTCTGAATCCGTATAAGCTCAGGTACGGAGAAACTCAACAACTGCATGTTGACAGCTGAAAAATAGATCCATAGATACCATCTTGATGTATGTGCACCATTAGCTCTGCCTTCACTTGTATTGGATCTTCCTTTTTTTTTAAATCTACAGTGCAGAACTTTTTACGAAAATGGCTACCACAATGCTGATTAAGCCTATCAGAGAAACGCACACAGAGGGTTTGTAGTTGATGAGCACATTCAATACTGGATCCAGATTAGAACATGCTGTTGGAAATAACCACACGAGCCCCAGGCCTAGTTTTCAGTTTCCCTGCTTTGAATGATAGTAAATATTAAATACTATAATCACAAAGTTGATGTACTTAAACCTGGAATCAAAAGAAAACTACAAGATGTGAAGTGACGGCAGAAATGTGAGAATCAATTTATGTTGCTGTGAAGGAGCAAATATAGACAGAATGCTGCAGACCCAAATTAGTTAAAAATAAAATAAGATTATTTAGGTAGAAGTTCAAACATTAATTATTTGTGTATAAAATTCATAGATAATAATATATTATCTGAGATGCTAAAAAGGAAATTATAAAAGGACCCCATTAAATAATCGCAACTCAAATCTAAGTTAAATATCAAAATAGTGGTTAGCTGCAACATATTAAAGTATTTTCCTATTGTATTGATAATGTGGAAATTAATATTGTTATTTCACAACAGATGAGAATACTTTAGTGTTTAGTATTTGCATAAAACCACTAAAATCCCCAGAAATCTCTCAGTGAAATGCAGATGTTGCCCACTTCACTCAGCTTTTGGGATAATTTCCCCATCCCATCTGTTCACAGAGTCTACAGCGTAACCAGGGTCAAGTGCCTCACTTTAAAACCTCTAACTAGTGGAATTAAGGACAACGTTATGTGAACGTGGAAGCGACAGCTGGGAGAAACCGTTCCAGCAGAGGAGGGAACGCGGCGAGTCTGCAAACAGGACGCCGTCCTTTTCCTGGTGTAAGGGAAGCCACAGGAAGGCCTTCCGTGCAGACTGGGAAAAGTTCACTTTATTCTGCTGGAGCCTCCTGCATTTGCTCGGCAGAAGGTTGACGCTCGCTCCTTCAACATCACATTCAAGCGGCTCTGAGACCTTATTTTATTTATTAAATATGTGGATAACGTATGGAATAACGGGAAGCGTTTCCTGGAAAGACGAAACACGGTGGGATCGGCCGTAACAGAAAAGCACTGAGATTCATGGCTGCCTGTGCTTAATGATTCCAGAGGGGGATCGTGTGTGTGTGTGTGTGTTTTAATTGCCGTAACTCAGCAACACACTGCACCAGGACGACGAGATAACAGGACATGTGACCTGATGGGAGAGTAAACACAGGGTGGTATGGGGGGGGGGTCGCACGTGATGCAAAGCGAACGTGCATGCATTTCCCACAGTGCAGCTCTGTGTTCTGTCCCGTCCCACGCTCCAACGATGGCGCCCACCCTGTTAACGGGTCTATAATGAGAGCAGGGCCGGGGCTGGACCCCAAAGGGGCCCGGCTGTAGGTTCTATTGAGAGATGTCGACAGGAAGCTTCACATGAGCGGCACAATCAAAAGACGGTGGTGCAGAGAGATGAACCACAAATGGGTACGAGGGCCTGTTTCCACACTTTCTCCTCATCTATATGTGTATATTATATATAGAGCGTATACGCGGTGCGACATGACTTAATGGGTGACAAAGCCAACACAAACAAGTCCTCCTCTCCTCCTCCCTCCTCCTGGCACTATGCTGCAGCATGAGCGTGACATCAGACTAGAGAGCAGCGGTGTCGGCACCCCAGTGTACGAGCGCACGGCGCTTTCAGCACAGAATACGCTCGCGTTCGTCCACTTTGTAAATCCTGCTCGTCTGCAACTATACACTCAAGCCTGAAATGATTCATACCGCTGTCAAATACAAGGGATTTCTTTATTTTTTCCCACTTACAAATGAGTATTTCACTTCAGTTTTTACTTAAATAGGACACAAAAGAAAATCTAACAAATGACTATGGTATAGAAAGCTCCTGGCAGGGCATGTTTGTGAGGGAAATCCTTCTTTATATATATACACTTTATAGTTTGAAGACTTTCATTTGTGTCCTATTTAAGTAAAAACTGAGGTGAAATGCTAATTTTTAAGTGAAAAGAAAATCAAGAGGTTCCTTGTATTTGATAGGAGTATGAATAATTTTGGGCTTAAGTGTATTTCTGATCGTACTTTTTAATGTCATTGTTTTATTTAGATGAATCTAATAATTGTTGGATTCTATAAAAGGTCAGAAAAGGTGAAATCTTCACATAGCAGAGATACAACAACAATAGCACATGTGAGTTTTCAAAGCAATAAAAAAACTCCCCAAATTTCCTTTTTTTATCTCCTCATATGTGACGATTAAATGATTTTCTTTGTTTGATAGTCAGACAAAACAAGACGTCACCTTTACTATTTTATGACAATTTTATAGACAAACCTGTCAATTGATGACTTAAGACAGCCTGATTAATCAATGATGGAAAAATAATTGTTAAAACAGCATTTATTCCTCTTTAACTAGTTTCAGGTACTTTTGTGAGGCAAATTCATAGATAGACGTTAATTAAGCGAGCAGAAATCATCAATTTGGGTCACACGTTCACACCTGCAGCGTCAGACAATTTCAACATTTTGTGCATCTCCATGAAGCTGCAGATTCACACACACACACACACACACACACACACACACACACACACACACACACACACACACACACACACACACACACACACGCTCAGGGCAGAGCCCACCTACCTCCACACATCTGCCTCCAGGTTGGCCCATCCCGTATCCAACCTGATTCGCTCTTTAAGGGGAAGGCGAGACGAGTGTTTCCGTCAGGAATCCCGAATCCGACTGATTTACTCACCGCTAATCAGCACGTTCACCCCCCCACCCCTCCTGCCTGAAAACGTCAATGAAGAGGAGGCGGCGCCCCTCCCCTCCTGCTCAGCTGTGTCCCTCACACACACACACTTTCTCTGACCCTCTCCTCCTTTCATTTGTCCCCCTCCCTCCCCTCACTCGCCTCAGCTGTCCCCAACACGCCTCCGCCATCGTCCGCGGCCGTTTATTCAGCTGCTGTGATGACTCTGTGATTCGGTGGGGACGAGACTGGAGCCTGCGTGTTGCAGCTCTGCAAGGTCACCAATTGTTTTTTTTTTTTTCCCTCCCTCCCTCTTGTGAACACATGGCGTTGCTGAGGGGGGAAATCTGAGCTCTCAACCAGAACACGTCCACGGCCAGCGCACATATCCAGAAATGTTGGATAACAGGTCACCTGACAGTCTCTCCCTGTCTGGAGGAAGAATTTCATTGACTTTTTGGCTGATTTGTTAGAAGTAAATACTGTCAGCGGACAATCACATGAGTCATTATCCGCCACTTTTATCCTCCTCAGTCAGGAAAGGAAACGAGTGCGACAGTTCAGGGCGTGATACGCTGACAATGCATCTGTTAAGTCACAATGTGGAGGATCCCATCCTGCAAAACATCCAGCTCTCTGTGTCCTGTTCTGTCCGGTTGATCGACCCTTTGCAAAAAAATCCCGGTTCAAACTCAACCCGTCCTGTGAGACTTATGTGAATCACAGAAAAAAAAAAAAAGCAAGTTTATTTCCAGGTAAATCATTATTACATCGCAACAGCTGAGCCAAGGCTGACAGTAAATCTGCACAGCAGCTTCTCTCTGGGACAGAGGCCAGATCCCCGGCTGAAGGATGCAGCGGCCTCGCTGATTGAGTGCCCGTTCCCCCCGTTTTTTTTAGATGAACATAACAACCTCAAAGTAGTCACACAGGAGATTTTTCTTCCAGTCCTTGAGGCCGGTCTCTGTCCTGCAGCGTCTCCACCAACAGATGGAGCTGCTGCACAGTCGACACGCTGATGTAGGGGATGCATGGCTTCAACGTGAGGACGACTAGGGAACACGTTGGTGGAAGGGTTATTGTTTTAGGGAGAAAGCTAAATATAGCGATCTTTTATTCCGTATTTCCCCAGGTAGCTCATTTAAGTCTGTACGAGGAGACGGGTTTGATCCCTTAATGACTCGTAATGAGCTATAGCTATGAAACCAGTCTGGGGGGAGAGAAAAAAAAAAAGGCCTGAAGCAAACACGACCATCTCTCTTCAAATATCAATAATTCAACTCCTGCGATACGGACTCATTTTCCGTGGTCGGATTAATTACAGACTCGAGAAAGAGCGTCGACAGTATGCGTGCATCATGAATGAACCTCGGTGAGCAGCAGCATCACTGGCTGAGAGGAGGGAGGGGGAATAAAAAAATAAAAAAAGTCACGTGACACTAAAGTCACCCGAGTGATGGAGTCTACGGACGGTGCAGCGTAGTTTGAAAGCAGAATTTATCACCACTGCGTGTACGTGCACGGATCTCCAGTTGTCAAGGCAACGGCTAAGGGTGGACAGAAGGACAAGACACACACACACACACACACACACACACACGTTAGGAGATATATAGATGTCTGTGTGTACATGGGGAAAAAAAAAACACAGACCTGCATTTACACACAGCCCGAAGCAATTAGTCCAATCAGGGTAAACATGCAACTGTAATGAGTGTTTACCAGCCTCGGCCTCAGCCTCCCTGACAGGATGCCTATTTCTCTCTCATGCAAGGACACGTGCTAATTTTACAGAGGCCCACACCATGCATGAAATAAAACACATAGCAGGCACATTATGTCCCTCCTCTTGGTTGTGTTGCGAGCGATCTAGGTGAGATACAACCATCGAGGATCCGCTCAGCCATAATGCTCCAATGTGTAATCTCCTGCCAAGAGCTGTATTTTACCCATTCATTTGCCCATTCAGTGCCGGCTGAGCCGGAAGCCCCCCCCCACCCACCGCCCGTAGGGACCACTCTGTTTTATAGAGTAAATGCGCTGTCACGCCATTATCAACTCCCTCCTATCCCCCTGACCCTGCCTCACCTCCGCTCGGTTCTGACATAAATCAAACACACACTCTTGGACAACAAGGGCCCGCTCTGTCACGGGGAACAGCCGCTGGATGGATTTACGGCAATTATCAACGCAAGCTGTGCGGGATCATCCCTGTATCGCCACTGATGCAGGTATAAAGGCAGCGGGTACACACAGTAAATCCCATTCATGGAGAAGCACTGAGAGAGAGATTAAGCGATAAAGATCCGAAAAGACCGTGCATGCCAGCTCCTGGATTCTGCAGCAGGCCGCTGAGCCGCCCGTTGTGCAGCAAACACCGAGCTGCATTTGCACGTTGGTGCACATCTGCATGTGAATCAGTCAGGAAAACTGCACACCAAGGGAAAACGGCATGGGAAGCACACATGGAATAAGGAGCACAAGGTGCAGAGCGTGTGTGTACGAGAGCTGCAGTGCAGCAGCATGAGCTCATCACTCTTCTCTCCTGGCCCCTCCCCTTTCACCCAGCCCCCCCCACCACCCCCCCTCCTCTCCCTGGCCATTACATAAGTTAATGCAGCACACACCCTCATTATTCTCCGGGCAGACGCTGTGAAGAGATGTGAAGGAATATGTCATCAAAAGTAGGAAAAAAAAAAGTCAGAAATAGGACTTGTGTTTCCCTCCGAGCTTTTCACAGGCCACAAAACTGATCCTGAAGAGCAGAGGCACAAACACACGTTTTGCCCCCCCCCCACCGCTTTAATCACACGTACAACGATGCAGCTTGGGAGACATGAGGGAAACGTGTCAATTTTCTCTGAGTCTATGTGATTTTGTTTGCGCTGCATGCATTTTCCCCCATCATCAGACACCTCAGTAAACACCCTGAGGATGAAAAGCCCCCCTCTCTCTCTCTCTCTCTCTGGAGGGTGGCATTCTTCAGCATTAGAGGAAACAAACCGGCTTCCTTCAGATGATTAGCATTTCAAAAGACGCACAGCTTAACGTGAGCGGCGTGCATGCTGCAGCCCCCGGTATATTCCCCCCCCCCCCCCGTAATGTTGATGTTAACCTGATTAGCATATTTATTACAGTCATGATCAAGTGTCCTTTCAGCAACGCAACAATGGAGGCAAACTACTACAAAGAACTATTATTCCTGAAAGGTACTATGAAGGAGAGAAACAAACCATCTTCCCACACAATGCTGATGTCCCGATGGGAGAGACACAAGTGTAAATAATTCAGACGTATGGAAACTGCTGCAACTTAAGCATAGATCAGAAATGAAGAAAAAAGCCTGTGCATATAAAGTGCTGTTTTCCCTTCATGGGCACTAATTAACAGAAAAGCAGCCAGTTATTTGGACTGTTTAGATGCTTAAATGTTATATGCAATAACTTCTAACATTTCCTAAGAAGTGTTTTTCCTTTTCTTTTCATTTAATTTTTAACCATTTTACCTATTTAGGCTGTAAACAGTCAAACTGACAGCACAGAATATCGCTGTTATCTGCTGTTGCTAACAATACAACTTATGGAGGAGATAGAGAAATAAAAGAGAGAAACAGAGAAAACAGACATTTTGGTGCTTTTTGTAAAGATATGTTAAAACAGCAATAAATTAAGTATTTATAAAAAACCTGCCCCATGCAAATGGTCTGAGATTGCCTTGTGAAGCTAATTTCCACTGAATAATGATTCAGACAAACATGAATTCCAAAAAAAATGGAATTGACCAACAGGTGAGAGTGGAAACAGGCTGACTGCTCTATAATCAACATTCGGGCTCGGCACCAGGTTTGCGTGACTGTGGTCCAAACTCCACGGACACACGCTATAATTACGAGAGGGGAAAAGCACATTATGAATCCATTCAGCGCCGGTTTCCCCCCTGAGCAGGAAACACAGTGGATTTGGACGGTCGGGGCGAGGTGCAACAGGAGAAGCGCCGCGAACGGCCTGTTCACTTCTCCATCACCCTGCCATCTCTGACCAGAACACGGCTCCCATCCTAGACGCGGCTAAGCTTTTCCACCCCGGAGAGTATTTCCTACTCGCCGCAGCGCGGTGGAACTGCAAGCTCGCTTTGGCAGGTTCCTGCTTTTCCATTACACGCAGAACCCGCACTTGTTATATAGCCAGGGTACCAAAGCAGGGGTCAGTGCCTGCTCTCAATCTGATGTTGAATCAGCTCCTTTTTCAGCACAAAACACACTATCCAATGCCAAAGTTACCCGTCATGAAGCAGGAGCGATTCCGTCAGGTGTGGAACATCCCGCTTTGTCCGGAGCTTTCCCGCTGTACTGGGAACGCACCAGGAGCTGCAGGTCTATGCATTAAATAAGTAATGATGCTGATCGGCCACAGAACGAGACAGAGACGGATCAGGTTGAACCCGGGTTTCTACGGTGTCACAGGATCTCTGAACACGCAGGCCCCCTTCAGGACGTCTGCAGCCACCTTCACGGACGCAAAAAGTGCAATTTGGCCTATTGTGTGTATCGTAACATGCAGCATTCAGAAAAAATGAGGCACTGGAGGAGCAAGTAGTAGCTCAATGTAGGAGATTACTGAGTAAAGTAAAGGAAATGGCCGTATTATAGAAGAAAAGTGCAATAATTTGTGTTATTAGATGGTTTATTGTTGTATTTCAGTTATATTTATCCTACAGGTTTTTGAGAGTTTTCCATTATGTTTTGTACAAAAGTGGTGAAATAATGTTAATAATAAATAAATAACTGAGATGTTATAAATAATATTGTGCAAACTATTTCATACTGAAGAAATACAGATTACTAATATGACTTTAAACCTATATTAAGTAAGGATTTCTTTTCTTTTCTTTATTGCTCTGTAACAAAGAGTAAAACGTCGTATAAAAAGCCCTGGGTGTGGAACCACGCCTGCAGACTCCACATTTATAATCAGGTGACAGGTCGAAGGTCACGGAAAGCGACAATGGAGGAGAAAAAAAAAAGTCAAATCATCACATAATCCCATCACCGCGGATGAATAATTAAAGGAGGAGTTAAAAAAGTGTTCTGCATAATATGGAATAATAGATATCTTTGTGCCGGATTCTGTGTTCATTCAGAGATTTGAATATTGTATGTCAGAGGACATTCACACAGAGATAGGAGATGAAAAAAAGATTAAAAGATTTTTCCTTAAAGTCTTGATTATCCAAGACGTGTCCTTGATGGAGCAGCGTGCCCCGGAAAGACCTTGAAGTCTTTACTGTTCCCCGTCTGCCTTTTTTTTTTTAAACCGGTGATAATATATTTCCATGGGTCTGGAAAAGGAAAACCGCCCCAGCCTATAGACAGGAATGTTACTTGATCAGTCAGACGTCAGAAATACCCGCGCAGGCTCGCTGCGGTCAAGCGGCGCTCCATGCACGCGCTGCAGGCCGCTCTCCTCCGCACTGGCCCACGCCAGCGGTCGCCTACCTTATGGTGCGGCTGGAGATGCAGTACTTCCACATCGCATTCCACGCGGCGGTGACGTCACCGGAGGCGTCGGACATGCCCGGAACAAAAAACACGCATGGCACAAGATGGGGAAAAAAGTTTCAAAAACACACACACACACACACACGCACACACACAGCAACTCCCCCCCTGAAGAAGTACAGCCTGTGCTCACTCCCTTTGTCGACCACAAATTACACCCCACATCCTTCACTTTCCATAGAAAAAAAAAGAAAAAAAAACCCGCAGAGAGATTCGTTCTCTCGCTGCTAAAGTTACTCTGTCTGTGCCTTTTTCAGAAAAAAAAAAACTCTCCACCGTCCCAGTTTGCAGAGTCGGAGCCGCTGCCCGATGACCAAGTAAGGTAACGGGCCCGGGACGTATAGCGATAGAGGAAGCGTCCCCTTCTCTGGAACAAAAGCTCTCCACCCACAGCGGACAACACACCAGTCGTCTTTCTCCTCGCTACAGACACCCCCCTCTCCCCTTTTTTTTGTTTCTTTTCTTTTCTTTTTTTTAATTCTGCTCATCTGATGCGAGCTCCCCGGTGGTGATGGGCCGGGCCTGATGTGTGTTTGATGTGACTTGAAGAGAAGGAGAAAGAGAGAGAGAGAGAACATAGAGAGCATGGGAGTGCTTCCAGACCTTGTATATATGTGTGTGTGTGTGTGTGTGTGTGTGTGTTTTAATATTTCGGGCTGCTGTCCAACAATCACACTGCTCTCATCGGGAAGGCCGACGCAGGAGGGAGGGTGAACCCCAGTTCAGCAGCTGCGAGAGGCTGTTTTGAGTTAACAACACAACCCGCGGTGTAATGTAATGAGTTAACGCCCGATGACCGGGATGTTCCAGTGAGCGCCGAGTTAAGAGGCGTAATGAGTTGTTTGGAGCGTGTGGAAAAGAATCGACAATTGGTCCTGAATAAGTCCAAAAGGCCACTGAGTCACGGGCTGAGATCAGCCGTTTCGCAGGAAATTTGATGATTTGGAGCTGAGCAGACACACCTTCAGACAAAGTCTGTGACTTGAAACCTAAAGGAATGCGCTCTAATACGATGTGTCGCTTTAAATTGAAAGCCACGATTTCAGGCAACATATGATCCTCAAAGCTGTGATTTTTCCTCAACTATTTTACACGTGTGTGTCACCTCCCTGACCTGCACTACTTTAATTTAAAAGACTTTTTCCTCTCCTTTAGCATAACACATGGATGGCTCTTATAGTTCTTCAATTGCAATGAATAGGAACTTGTCTTATTAATGAATCAGACTCACATTTAAAACAAATTTAATGTAATTTATTGTTTTAATGGCATGACGGACGTTTCTGTGATGCTTGTTCATGCTATTTTGCACTTCAAAATCATAATATCTGCCAGAAAAATCCCAATTCATATTTTTCTTAAAATCGTTCAGCCCTGCTAAAAGGTGATTACTATAATTCTAAACGCATGTGTTACTGATGTTGTACCTACAGCTGCATGGGGGCGGGGGAATTCCCTAAAGCCTGTGTTCATGTTGCCAGCTGAGTCTGTGATGAATTATTAATGAATCACCTTTAGAATATTAATGCCTATAAACTTTGTGTTTATATATATATATGCATATACTAATGCAGTGCCCGTAGGAGGTTTGTATTTCTATAGAAAAGTAGATAGATTGGATTTTACTCACATTGTTTCAACAATTTCCTCAACAACTTATCAATCATTCATCCATAAAAAAAGCTAGCATCAAGATATCCTGAGAGTCAGTGTAGTTTATACTTGTAGTTCATACTGAAAAGATGGCGGCATGTGTACTTTACTCATTAGCCTGTGGAAGCGTGAGGAACAAAATAGACGCTAAACCAGGAAGGTTAGTTTCATTATACTCAAGCAGGAAGACAATGGAATGGAATTTGAATGGTAACAAAAATGATTGACTCAAACCCAGGTTTGCTGATTATGAGGCAAGCACACTACCCCCTACACCCCCACAGAACACATAAGGGATTTTAAGTTGCAGAAATAATGATATTAATGATAGTTTGACTATCTATCCAAACAATTCCACAAAAAAAGGATAGAAATATCCACCCAATACATTTGGAAAGGAAAAGGGTACACTATGTGCAAGCTATATGTGAAAGTTGAAGTTGCTCTGACCAACTGATGTTTGCCACAGACTGACAGACGCTCCATGCTTTATAGATAGATGTGTGTGACAGCATTAGCATATATAGAGATGGTAACAGAAGGCTACCCCCCCTTCCCCACCGCCCACCCTCCCTGAATTTCACAGATCCCTGTTCACGCCGCGACTTGTTTGACATCTCCGGCATCAAAACAATCTGCACGGCGGGACGTGTGTGACGGGGAGAAACCTCTGCAAACATCACCGGTGCTCAGACGCTAGTCTGGTGCATCGGGGAGGGAGGGGGGGCCTATTACTGCAGCTCCTCGTCTGACAACTGCGAAAAACCGCGGCTCTGAAACAGCGGTGTATGAGAGGAAGGTAACAATTGTGAGGAGCTGCAGCCCTCGGAGACTGAAATTGCTGCTTAAAAATACCGTGTGAGATTACAGAGTATCAGATGTGAAGTGAAGACCACACAAGTCTAGGTTTGAGACCTTCATCATCATCATTATCTTCTTCTTCATGGAAAAAGCATTCCTGCTTTTCTTCATGTATCCAGCACACACACACACACACACACAGAGTGGTTGTTGCTTTGCATAAACCGGCTTGGAGGTGCATCTCTATTTGATGAGGCTGAGTGCCCGTATAGAATGTGGAGCATCAGATATCTGTGTCGTGATAGGCAGTAAAAGACATGAGAGGTTTTTTATGGTCTCGGCTCAGCCGCAGGGGGATGGGGCGTGTGTGATTTACACGGCGCGACACAGGAGCGTGCACCTATTTTTTTTAAATTCTTTTAAACGTACCTGGGAGCTGTGAAATGCAAACGCCTCCTGCTAACATGCTGAGATTTAAAAAAGACACGTGATCTTCAAGGTGGCCTGTTATCTCTCCTCCTCTGATCTCCTATTGCGAAGTCACCAAGGGGCGTTAAAATCCAATCTAAAAGACATGATTGGCGGGAACAAATCCCCAAAACACATTACGGATTCATGCAGTCAAACACGAAAAAGCCGGACTCAGTAATCAGGCATGGATTATGCAGTAGGTGAGAGGTGAGCGTGGAGAGGTCCCAGCGGGACGAGGGGATGAACCAATTCCGTCTCCTGCTTGTTTTTCTAGCAGCGCCAACGCTAAACAGACACAAACAAGATCATCCCGGGTGCCAAGTAACTTAACCGAGCGCTTCCACCAAATAAAAGAGACGTAACCTGGTTTGCGCTGTCGAATCGATCCGGGCCTCTGAGTAATGTCTCCCTCTGTCAGGCTGCACGTCAGCCGCCACCATCCGTTCCTCCATCCATCACCCGGACGGAGCCGGTTTTAAAACATATTGATTTGCTTAATGTTGGACTGACAGCGCACCCTGTGATAATTATGAGTTGTTGGGAAACGGCACGAGGAGGGGAAAAAACGATAGAAAAGATGCACGCCAGCCATCTTTAGACATACCTCTTGTAAAAGTTGTTGTGCGGGTGCAAACACAGCACGTGCCAGTAATCCAGGCAGAAGGCTTTGAACTTCCACATCCTGGGCTCGGGACGATCAACAGGGAGCATCCGAAGAGGCGCCGCGGCACCGGACGCACGGCGCCGCGCTCATTTCTGTCCGATACCGGTGAATCTTGGCGTGGATATGGATGAAGGGGGGGGGGTTACGTTCCGTCCTCCTCTGGGCCCCGCGGCCTCCTGGATGACAGCACGAGTTGGTCCTAACCCGCCCAGAGGGACAGCATCACTACCAGATTCAGGTACCAAATTCCGGCCTGGTCAGAACCCCTCCAGGCTCGCTCCGAGCAGCCGTGCTGTATTTATCCGTTCAGCGTATCCAGGTCAGTCCGTCTGTCCTCTGGTGCGTCAGCCCAGGATCCTCCGAGACACCGGGACTACAAAAGCAGGAGCAGGTACTGGGAAGAGTGGGAGCACGGACACGAGGGCGGGGTGGGGTGTGTGTGTGTGTGTGTGTGTGTGTTGGGGGGGGGAATCCTCCAGAAGTCCCTCATCCCTCGTCGGGTTGACCTCCCTCCCTCCCTCCGCTCCGATCCGCTCCTCCTCCGCAAACTTTCTGATGAGCGTCTCTCCTTCCTCTCAGCCTAACATCATCCTTTTCTCCCCCCTCCTCCTCCTCCTCCTCCTCCTCCTCCTCCCTCTCTCTCTCTTTCCTCCGTCCTCCAGTGGAATCGAGACGCTCCTCTCCTCCTGCCTCTGCCCCCTTTCTCCCTCTCGCTCTTCTCTCTCTCTCCTCTTCTCTCACATCCACGCAGGACCTCCCAGAAATGTGCAGATTCCGGTTGCCGGGCAACACTACCGTACTACCGAAGCTTCAAATGGAAGCCTTGCGAGGGAGGGAGGGAGGGAGAGCGGGGCCCCCGCGATTGGCTGGGGCCTTCCGCGATGGGAGGGGCCGCTGCTGCAATGTTGTGTGACCACACAAGTTTATGCCCATGCTTTGTTCAAATAAACATGAGCTCCAGGCATTCGCATGCTTTTTTTTTTTTTTTTTTTTTTGCCAGTGTGTGCTGCATTCATTTGACTCATCGAGGTGATGGAGGCGTTACCGGTAACGAAGCGACCAGACATGTAAAGTCAATTGGGAGATAAAGTGTGAATGGTGCACTCGCAGCACATAGGAAATATGTTGACTTTAAATATAAGAAGCATGCATCTCTGCACAAATCACAGCCACACTGAGCGTTGCTCTCTCTTCTTGCTTAAAGGAGAGGGGATTGTGTGTGTGTGTGTGTGTGTGTGTGTGTGTGTGTGTGTGTGTGTGTGCGCTCCAACACAAGCACAGTGCTGTTCTTTCTCTGCCTGGGATGCGGTGCTACGCTACGGTGCCACCCGGTCCCAGCAGTCATGGGAAAAAAAAGGGGGGGGGGGGGGCGTGGACAGGGGCCTCTCATCAATATTCAGCATCCAAACACACAAACACACACACACACACAACGGCGTGTTTACACAAACAAGCAGACGTTGCATAATGTGAGAGAGAGAGCGGACAGACGAACACGCCCGAACACGCGCGGATATTTAGACATATTCAGAGCATTAACACGCTAATTGGTATAATTAGATCGGCTGCATCTGACAAGTGATTCCTCCACATGACTCTTTTCTCACGCCATGTGGGCTCAATCCAACCAAGATATAGAAGCAGAGTCTGTGTGAGCTGCAGGGAAACTAAGGAATGAATTAACCTACAGGCCATTCATCAGAGGCCTCCTGACTTACACACGTCACAGTAAACCTCCTTTTATTCGCCAGTCAACATTTCACATTCTCCCTGTAACTATACTCTCTTTTTATTTTGAATTACAGTGAAGTCTCACAGTTTAAGGAAGGCGAGGACACATTTAGAGCAGATTAGGAGGTAATATTTAGAGATCGAGGGAGATAAAGATCCGTGTTGAAAAAAGGTCGAGCAACTGCACTTTAAAACATTGTCTCTATAATTTCCCCTAAAAAGCACGTTGTTGCTCAGCGTGACGTTTTTTTTGCTCATGCAGTGGAAGTGTGGGAGTAAAACCCCACAAGAGTCCATCAGGGGCGAGAAAGTGCAATTATTTCAGCGTTAGCTTTGATTCAAGCACACATGACGGACTATACCTGGTGTTTTTATTCTTTTAGCAGGATTAAGAGCTGAGCCAACGTGTTCATACACAAGCACGACAGGACGTGATTTAAGGAGCTGATGGAGAGGTCAGCGTGGCCTGAGGTGACATTCTTTCCACCTGTGGGGTGATTCCAGCCGCTCTCACGCGTCTCTGCTGTTTCTTGTAGTTTTGTCTGTTTTTTGAACCTCCTCTACCGTGACCTTGGTTGGTAAAAAACGGAACATCTCAACATCTTAACAGGTGAAAAATAGCTTCCTTTTGGTATAATTAGTCCAATATTGAGTAGAATTATCTCATTTCACTGGCAGATAATTTATCTGATTTAAAGTTTTTTTCCTGATTTGAATTGAATGAATTTAAATGACTTGAAATAATTAACTAATTTATGTTATAATACATGTCCATGCTAATGTCTATTTGTTTTACTGTCCATGTCTTGTCTAAATCAGTACATAAGTACAAGAAACAAGATTCAAATTCTTTGTATGTTCATTTCATGTAAGGAAATTGACAATAAACTTGACTTGACTTGATAATAATATAATAATAATAGCAAATAATTCACCAGTTGAATAATTGTGGTTATCTTGAGTCAGCTGCTCTGTCTGTTCTGACAATGACCGTATGATGCAATTTCCTGTTATCTCCTAGGGTTATATATAAATTTGTGTTTTCTCCTTTCCTCACTCCTTGTTAACCACCCTGATGAGGTGCATCTTCTTCTTTGCTCTGCCACTGTACGGCTGTCTGGGCCAGGTTTTAAACCACTTCTATGAAAACCAGTGGGACCAGCGCTGTGGGTGAGTGATAGTTCAGTGAGGATGTGAGTGTGATGCATTAAACATGGACGTGCAGTAGATGCCTTTGCTGATTTTGTAGTATCACGAACCAGTTTATCCGCAGCCCAGTCGCATGCACCAGAATATTCATCAAAGTGGAGGATGAAGGGCTGGGATATGCATGCCATTATATTAGTTTTACTCACTTTGAGCTGCATTTCTGTATGAAAGGTGCAAAACAAATAGAATTATGATTATTATTATTATTATAATAACCCTCACTAAGAATGCATTGGTTGCCTTCTTTTTTGCCATTTCTGCACCTGCATTCTTCATCTTTCCCAGTAAATCCTATGAGCAGAGAGGAAATATGATTTTAGAGAGTTTTTAACGCGCTAAATAAAGCGGCGTCTGTTTCTGACGACGGCGACGGCAGATCACAGCGGATCAGACGCCGCGCGGCTTTAAGAGCTTCAGACAGACGTTTGCATGTGTGTCTGCACCTGTTGGCTGTTCTAACACCGATGGAACAGATGCACGGTTCTCGCTCTCAGAGCACCAGAAAAAAAAAAACCTGCATGCTGCATTTAGACTGTGTGGCTCAACAGCTGAGAATAACAATAAATATAGATTCAAATTATTAATAGATAAAATCAAAACATTCTCTCTGTAGCAATCTTAACACATTAAAATATTTATGTATTTTTTAATAAACTACACACACATCCTGCACCTTAAGTATGCATTAGCTATGTATGTGTACGTGCATGTATGTATATATGCTTTGCTTATGCGTACCTTTTTCTTGCTATTTATTAGTATTTTTTCCCCATTCTAAATATGTCCATAATGCATACTGTTTATGCTGATCAACAAATTCTACGAAAATTGTACATAGTGTTTTGTATTTTTAATTTTTTATAGCTTTTATTTTCTTTTTCTTTACTCTTACTCTCTCACACCTGTGCTTAGCTGCAGTAACAAGCAAATTTCCCCGTTGTGGGATCAATAAAGTCATATTTTATCTTATCTTATATTTAAGTTTTGGTGGTCCAACATTGAGAATATATATATATATATATATATATATATATATATATATATATATATATATATATATATATATATATATATATATATATATTGTATATATATCTTCTGGCAGGTAATTTATCTTATTTCAAGTTTTTCTGATTCTTGTTTTCTTAAATCAAATTGACCCAAATCAGAGGAATAAGATAATTCTACTCAATATTGGACTAATTATAGCAAAATCAAGATGTCTTTAGCTGTTAGGATTTCAGTTTTTGCAGTGATGAACTACTTCTACAGATGATTTTATTTATTAATTATCTGCGTCTATATTTATTGATATTGTTAAAGACTGACTAAATACCCCAGAAAATGATCGGGGTGTTATTAATTAACAGAGATGGTTAACTGTTAATCTGTCTTCACTCTGTGATGTTGTAATATGTCGAATGATCAGTTGCAGAGTCACGATCAATAAGCGTTATTGGATAAGCAGGCGCGTCGATGAGAGGCTGCTCTGGTGTTTTCTGGCTCACAGATCAGAGGAGCGAGACGTTCCCGGCCTTCATCTCTTACTGAAGCAGTTTTAACCCCAAAATAAGACAAGTCAAGGTCAAAAAGGGTAAAAAAAAAAGGCAATAAAATAGGTTTTAAAGTGTGGAAAGTACAGCAAATCTTTAAAAAGGACTTCTTTCCTGTTGTCCACGGCGAGTGAATCAATATGAATCCACCATATCTCAGTCATTCATGAGGCTATAAAAGACGGATCTGCTCGGCTATCCATCCTCATGTCGAGCTCTCGCCGTCTCACCTGGGCCGGCACCTCTGCCCGGGACCCGCTCAGTCACCGAAACTCTCCTGAAGGGTTTTACAAATGACGAGCAAATCGATAAACACTTCACGAGTCATCGTCTGGTGTGTGGGAAGAAACATGAACGGGAACACCAGCCCTGACCCTTCATCTGTCCTTCAAGGCCATTTATGCAAAGTCATCCTGGTAAACTGGTGCAAAGGAGAAAGACAATAAGCACAATCGATATTCAAATCCAGATAAAACCATTATTGTAAAGCAGGATTCCATCGAGCACACGACGCCAGCTCACACACATGCTGATGTGTGTGTGAAGGACAGCAGGTCTGAGGGATTCTTAGAAAAGTTCCCCCCCTGGTGGCGGATCGGAGGAGCTTCCAGAGCCTGATGGGCATGCTGATTCACTCCAAGCCGATCAATACAACGAATCATGTTTGACTCAGATTCGTACTGTAGCGATCGATAAAAAAAACCCTGCAAAATCATCTCATTTCCTACTAAAAGGAAAATGTTTAAAATTAAGCATCACGATGACTTGAGATATACTCCCCTCTTCTTTTTCCATGTCATCCCAGGATATAAAAAAATGAAAAGGGAGGCGCAGAAGCTGAGGAGCATCTCCGCAGCCCGCTGTTTTACACTACAGGGCAGATCATATCATTTAATATGACTTATACAGAGGAGCAGCAGGGTAGATAATCTGACTTGAAAGTTGAGAGCCGTGGCTCTTGCATCACACGGATCCAGTACAGGACAGATGTTTGGCCTCCAGTGGGAGAGCAGACATGCAGAAGAGATAGGTGGAAGGGGGGGGGGGAATAAGGGCAGAACAGCAGAAAAGCAGGAAAAAGGATGAGTGAAGGAGAGATCCATAATATACACACATATACACCCAGGCTTTGGATCTGCGTTAAGGCAGAAATCACAGATAGAAAGGCGGAGAAATGGGAGGAGGAGTTCTTCTCCAGGGTGGATCCTATAGTCCTGACTGATCCTGAAGGCCTCTCACATCCTAAAGCCATGCCATGGAGTGGATAGGGATCCTCCCCCTTTTAACAATCATGTTAATGACACGGTTTGTTTCAATGGTGCAAACCCGGATAGGATTAGTGTGAAGTTAAGAAAACATGTGGAGAAACAAACACGTGTATGCATGCAATACAGAAGCCTGAAAAATAAAGGCTTTTAAATGATAAGTCAGATATTTTTATTTCTAATTGGTTCCTTAATTCTACATCACAATGTATGCTGTACTCACCCAAGGTGGTATTTCACATTTTGGAAATGAAACAGCTTCTTATGGTAAAAGTGATGCAGACCAGAACATGGGTTGTTACTATTTTATTGTTTTTTTATTTATTAATTTTAGTAAGTGTTCATAGACCAGCCCTCCATTGATTATCTAGTTCCCTTAGCTGGTTCAACACCTGGATAACACCTTCTTCCATTTGATAAGAGAGAACCTGATGTGATGGCAGCCATCTTCCTTACAAAGCTAGCAGATAAAATTAATAAAATAAAAGCTAAAAACTGAACAAAACACCACACACACCTACAAGTTTTTAGTGCTACTGTACCTTAATCAATAAATGATAAACTACCTTTGTCCATAGGAAGCTGTTTCATGATATCTTTAGATCTCCAAATATGAAAATAACACCTTGGGTGAGTAGAACATAACGTCAATTGACAAAAAACGTATCTTTTAAGCAAAGGAAAGTTGCTTCCTGTTTCTCCCTTTGTTTCTTCTCCTTTCAGGCTGCACCATTGGATCAGTTTCCTCCATCTAACCCTGTGTTCTGTGTCCTCTTCCCACACACCTTCATGTCCCCTCTCTCTGCATCTATAACCCATGATGCCTCCTGCCTGGCAGCTCTGAGCTCAGCATCCTTCCACCAACATGTTATAATACATCTCTGGTTTCCTCCACCATGTGCCGTCCCTCTGATGTTTCTCCCCCATTACGGAACAGGGGAGAAAAAAAAAAACCCTGGAAATAAGAAGCGACGCAGCAGATAACGCGGCTCGGCGGCGCCCTGCTATGCCTGTTATTACGTAACATCGCCGCCGATAAACATCCCCTCATATCTGTTATTATTTTTCTGCCACAGGAACAAAATGTTCCTCATCCCGACTCTCCTCTCTTCTGACGCTTCGCTGTTGGCAAAGGCAGGGGCTTATTTTGGTCTGTTTTTTACAAAAAAAAAATGCATAAGCACTAAGCTGCTCCTCCCTGGGGGGTGATGAGGGACTGAAACTCGCTGAGATGTGAGATGTGCCCCCGAGAGCCAACGACGACTCCCTGATCGTCTTTTCCACGCGGGCTGACTCCAGCTGCAGAGCCGGGCCGCGGTGGAGCTCGGTGCCAGGCTGAAAACGTCCAGCTGCCGACGCTCCGGCCTGGAAATAACAGGCTGGAGCTGGGGGGGCTCAGCCACAGCCAGGGCTGGAGCTGGGGGGGCTCAGCCACAGCCTGGGCTGGAGCTGGGGGGGCTCAGCCACAGCCTGGGCTGGAGCTGTTCTGGATGAAACGCTTAAACGCTGCTGCTGCTGCTGCTGCAAACGCTGGTCGAAACAGAGCAGGGAGGGGGGGGAGAAAAAAAGAGAAAGCTACAGCACGCTGCTCTATTTTTGGAGCTTTTCTTACACCTGTGCTGTCAAAACACCTGAGTGAGGTGTTTGTTCTGCTCTGATCGCGGATCTGTGATCCTCTAATCCAGGGGTGTCAACATGAATTTAGCTCATGGGCCACAAAGAGTGCGATTTGATCTCAAGTCGGCAAGACTAGTAAAAAAAAAAAAAAAAAAAGGAACAACTCGAAGTGTCATATGCTGAACCCTAAAAACTTATTAGTACAAGATAGTTTAACTCCCTTAAGAATGTTTGAGAAAAACAATGCTCTCAACTACTTTTATATTCTAGGTGGATTAAATATATAACAAAAAAACACACACACAAAATCATCATTGATGAAAAATATATTTTATAAGACCTGAGCCCTGAACTTTTGAACTGTGTTTTAAAAAAAAAGTTTTTCAACACTATAATGTCTCAGTTCCATATTCTGTTCTATTAGTGCTATTGTTGCATTATAATTATAACAATGCATTTCCTCACTAGACTATTTAATTTTTTAAAGCAGCATGTGAGGTTATCTCCTGCCTTAAAAACCATTCACACACACACACAAAAACAACTAATTAACTACAAATGTTTTATCTACTGAGCCATGACAGATGCTCATTGGCTTCACGTTTCTATGGAGAAACAGGAAGTGTGTTTTTGGGCCGGACTGGACCCTTGACTGGGCCTGTTCTGGCCCCCGGGCCACATGTTTGACACCCCTGCTCTAACCTGGTATATTATAGTCTCATCCGTATTAGTGCATTTAACCTTTTTTTTTTTAAGTATGGGACATTATTTACTGTACATAACACCTCGACCTTCCTTATAATCAAGAAGCTATTTAAATCTCACAACAGGGAGCTTTAATTTCCTGCTATCTCTCCCAGAGTCGTTAAGATAGCCGATCAATAAGCGAGCCACACAATCTCCGGCGTGACGACCGGTGTCACCGCCGCGGGGCCGTAATGGCTGTAATCACGTCCACTTTACGGGAAGCCGGGAGTCATTTAATCGGACGAGTGAGAAATCAAAGGGGTTATTACGATGACAGGCCCTGTGCATGCATGCATACATACAGCGTGTATCCCTGCTTAACAAATGACTCACATCCAGCTTTTGTAGTATTACCCCCCCTCCTCCCCTCGCCTGACGCTACGTGAGCCGACAGCGTGCTCCGTGCCAGCACATGTGCTGGCGAAAAAGGCATTGGCGTCGCAGGCCGTCGGCTCCCTTACGCAACGGCGGCGTGCTCCTTCCTCGCCGTCGGAGGCACGTTGGGAGCTTTGCTGGCAGCTTTAAAGTAGAAGGAATGACGCATTCTCTCTCTTTTATCTTTTATATTTTTTGGTCTCTTCTCATTCTATCATTCTATTCGCTGGCGTCATCCGAGCAGGGGTATCGAATAAAAGACCCCCCCCCCCCCGACCACTACTCAGCCAATAACAGGGAGGTGGGCATTCCTGCTGCAGCGGCCTTTATGGCGTGAATGCCCTCTGAGGACGTGTGACATTATCATCTCAATGAAGGGTAACGCAGCATTAATGTTTAGTAGCTCCACACAGTTGTTCTGTGTATGTATATATTACTCGTGTCAGCTGCAGGAAAGCAATTATTAATCCTTAAATAGGAAATTAAAAAACAACCTCACAGCGAAGTGGGGGTTCACTCCATCTTTAATGATTATTAGAAAACACATGCATAAATCAGGGCTGGGCAGTGTTAAAGGTGCATAATATTTACAGACCTTTACAATAAATAAGATAATAAAATCTTTTTTTTTTTTGCACCCGTTGTTGTTAACATGCAACGTGTCCGTGTAGCTGCTCTCCCTGGTTCCACACGTACGTTCCCTCTTCTCCAGTAGATTGCCTGACAACCAATTTACCGAACTCCTTATCCGTGACGGCACTTTGATAAACCTGGTGTGATTACATTTCCTCGGAGTGGCTCACGGCTCGGGAGTTTGTTAAAACTGAACAAAAAAAACAAAAAAAAACAAGCCTCACGCCGCCCCCCCGTAAGGCCACCTCCACACCACTGAGAAAGCCTTCCACTAAGCCCAGGAAATCCTGCCTTTTTTTAGCATTCCAGGCGCGATATTAGAATTCCAGAGGAGCCTGAAGGCCTGCAGGTGATGACGATGGAATGACATTTACACCAGAACAGACTCATCCCGCTCAACTGGCCTCAGTGAGTTTGACAGGAGTCAGGCCTTCAATCTACACCCACGTCCCCCAACTGCAGCAACAACAAACAGCAAAAGGGGATTTTCCAAAAAATCTTTTATTTTGGGGTTCTGCCCCTCGGCCCGGGCACGCGGCGTTCCGAGTCGGGTAAGGAAACATGGCTCAGACACACGGGGTGCTCGAATGTGTGTTATGCAACAGCAAAAAATAGCAATGGCATAATTAATTAAGCATGTAAAATATATGCAATTACCGGGACACTAAAGGAACCTGCAGAAATTGCAGAATGTGCAGCCAACTATCATTAATTGGGAACTATTTTTTCTATTCTCTGTTCTATAATAGATCTATTATAGTAAACTGGATGCAAAAAAATACATTTTAGGTTAAATCTTCAGCTTTGATTGACAATTCATGAACTTATAGACTATTTAACTATTAAAATACCAGTCAGGTGCAGCCCTAGCAGAGACTGGGTAAGAATTTGTGCTGCACACATGGACTCAAGGCAGGTGGCTGTGAAGGACCCAGCGGAGGAGCGTGAAGGTCCCATATTCATTAGGATGACTGATCCCCATGTATGGTATTAGATCATGACATGACAGGGTAATTCAGCTCAGCGCCACGCGCCACCTGGTAAATAGATGTGTGTGAGAATGTGTTCACGGTCAAAAGGAAAGGTCCCACGTTGATGCAGGCTACCAACAAAAAAAATCCTAATGTTAGGATGTAAGAAACGATTTCATTTTGTCCACGGAGAGAGACACAAGCTTCACACACTCAGCACCAACCCAAAAATAACAGCTCAGAGCCAGCCGCATTTCACACACAAACACACACACACACACACGTACACACACGTACACACACAGCAGAGAGCTGCAAGCAACTCATGTGCCCAGTAAAAGCTGTCACAGCATCACCCAGAAATGACTCATTCCTCTCGGAGCCACGCGACGCTCTGAAAAAAAGCGAAAACAAGCGTGCGGCCTCGCCGCTCCATGATTTCATGCTTTTCATGATTAAACCTCGTTTTCAGATCCTCGCATCTCATTCATTCACATTCACATCCACATGCGGGTTCCAGCCTGGCCGCCCCTCCCAGGGAGAGGGTGCGGGGTGTGTGTGTGTGTGTGTGTGTGAGGGGGGGGGGGGGGGGAGCGTTGTTTACCCAGAGCACACAGGAAGGGAACACGAGAGGACGCAGCAAGGTCTGGATGCTGAGGTGACTCAGCACAGACGCAGGTGCAGCGAGACAATCTGGTTTTTTTTTAGTTTTCTTTTCTGCACCTTTACCCCCCCCCCCACTGACTGCCACCTCTTCCATGAATGAACGCCGTCCTCCCCGCTACTCACATGTCGTAGAGCCGGTAGCCCATGGCGGAGCCCGGTCTGCTGGGGTGGGACCCGGGGTCTCTGGTCCTCCGGGGGTCCGTGCTGCTCACCACGGCGCGCCACACGCTCGGTTTGTCCATCCTGCGCGTAAAGCTGGTTTTCGGCGGGGCGCTTCGGCGACACACGCACACATGCACACACCACGCAGGCGTGCTCACACACACACACACGCACACACACACTCGCTCGCTCTCTTTCCGTTCACCGCTTTCCCCTTCTTCCAGTCACAAACACAGGCTGCCAGGGAGCGGCGTGTGTGATGTAACGAGGAGCGTCCAAGAGGCTGGCGGCGGGAGGGGGGGGGTAGAGAGGAGGGAGGAGGGAGGGGGGGGCAGGTTGTAGCTGGAGGATGCTGATGGAGCTAAAGTAGGTGTGTGAGGAGCAGCCTGGATGCAGAGCGATGCTGCCGCTCCTGAGTAGAAAAGAAATAAAAAAAATAAAAAAAAAGGAGCGTGTGGACCCCCTGCAGGGGGGGCCGCCGGCAGGTTTAAACGCCTCTTACGGACGCAGAGGAGCATCTGCGCGCGCCGCTCTCCACCCTCTTATCAGCTCTCGGTAGTACGGTCCTCCGGTTGAGGCCGCGCGATTGGCTCCTTGGTCTCCATAGAAACAGGAGGATGTGTCAGAGGTAGGGCTCATTACCAAGCCTCTCTCCCCCTCCCTCCCTCCTGTTTGGTTTCATTCTGCCCTCTCCTCTCCCCATTTGTCTTCTTCTCACTCACTTACACTTACACAACACACACACACCCCTAAACACACCCACACACACACACACACACACACACACACACAACCCCTCATGCCGCTCCTCTTCATCTTCTAGAATCAATCCACTTCTCTGTAGTGTCTTCCAAAACAGACAAAGCTCTCCACTAATGAGCAAACAATGCAAACAGGTAAAGATGCTGCTTAATTACGTCTGCAGAATAAACACAAAAACAGTACAGAACCAAAACGGGGATCAGGTAACGGAACACGCGGCGAGGAGGGAACGCTGGTCATTTTTGCAAAAAACAACACTTTTCACCTTCCTGATCGTTTACAATGCCAGACACACGGAGTTAGTGAAGCCGCTGGATGTGGCTTGCACAGCCGTTGCATCATGGTCGAGCGGTGCCGAACCAGTGGAAGGAAGTGTGAAATATTAACCAGCCATAAGGCGGCATTAGAGGAGGTTTTCCGTCTTCATTTTTTGGGGGCAGGACCTGTATTATTGTGTTGTACATATTGTGGCTCAACACGCCTCTATTAGGAAACGCTGCCGTCGTGTTGATGTGTAGGCAGGTCTATGGAGGCCAGCTCTCATCAGGAGATGATAAAGCCACACACACACACACACACACACACACACACACAAAGAAAGGGTGTGCTAGGCTGAAGGTCCAGGGTCTCGAGGGGGAGCTCTCGTTTCATCCGGAGCAGACTCGATGGCACTTTCGACGTATTGAGTGTTAACTCCAAGGTGACTGGCACTGCGAGACCTCTTGTCGTCTTTTTGTTAATGAACTTGCATGGCGGCTAATTGCGTGTGTGTGCGTCATCGCGTTGTAATTACACTGCTTATGTACCCTCTAATTATCCCGGATCCCTCCAGCTCTGACACGTGCGTGTAGATGTCGCCACTGCATCATTGAGTTGAGTGCACACGTGGCCACGTTGGTCCCGAGCGGAACGCCCAGCCGGGCCGACTGTCACCGGACGTTAGGCGTCCGAGCTCGTCAGGAACCGGATCGATACCAGTGTGTGTGTTGAGCTCAGAGGACGAAATCCCCCCTTTTCATCGCGGGCCCTGCCTGAACTTTCCCGTTTTGTGCAGCGATCCGTTCTTCCTAAACACTAAATATCTCAGGCAGGCCCGTTACCAGACACGGGTCCAGGAGAAGACACGCTAATGGTTTTGAAGACCTCCATTTCTTGTAGAAAGTTGAGGTTTTCCACCTCTATTAAAACAAGGCTAGGGGCTACAGCAGAGACCTGACTGGGAGTCGATTAGTCGGTTCTGCAGCTGTTTTTAAAAAACAAAAAATCATTTTTATTTTATTATAAGCAAGTTTGTCAAAAAGCGTTTATTACTTTTCTTTGTTGCATGAAATTATAAACTAATATATTGGTTTTTGAACTGTTTGGACAAAACATTTTATGACTCTGGAATGTTATAAGGCATTTTCACTATTTTATAACATTTTACACAGACAATACGATTGAAACGATTAATCAAGAAAATGACGTTTAGATTAATAAAACGGATCATCTGTCACAGCCCAGATTCACCACAGATTGTTTAGAACAACGTTCAACGTCTTGAATACGGGAGCAGTCAGTGAGAACAGGGAATATCCAGTGCAACTGTACTGTGTCACATGTCATTTTACCTCAGGGTTGAATGTCGACCAATGTGTGTCATCCCTCTGCAAACGTGTGTGTGTGTGTGTGTGTGTGTGTGCATGCATTTCCAAGGTTGTGGGGGGAGGGGCTCTGACTGGGGCTAGAGGTGGGCTACACACACACACACACACACACACACACACAGGAGCAGAGCGGCACCACAATCTTACAAATCGACGAGTAACCTTTAATTTAAAACAAAAACACGGAGCTTGGATGCTTCCACACGTGTGCTCACATAATGAACCCACAGGGGCTGAGGCGGTGTTTCCTGCCCTGTTGTGGCCCTGCTTACACCGGGGGGGGGGGGGGGGGGGGGGTGCTACGTGTGCTATTACATGTACAAATATTGCATACATTGGCCTTCTTGTGCCAACCTCCTCTGCTCTCCTCTGTCGCCATATGGCCCCTTTTAATCCGGCTGGCCATGTGTGCAGGCATGTTTGTTGGACTGTGGCAGTAGCGTCCTCAAGAGTGTGTGTGTCTGTGTGTGTGTGTGTGCAGAGAATGACAAAACACGCAAAGCGCACACACATGACGAGCGCACAAACACAAGCACAGACGGAGCTCAGGCTTTTTAACATGTAGAGGAAACGCGTAGTGAGGAGCCTGTCACCTTAAAGGATGCACGATGAAGCTGCTATGGAGAGTGTCTCTAAACGTAAGGAAACCGGTTTACCAGTTTAGGCAGCATCTTCATTTAGGTTTTACATGTTATGTTCATTTCAAATATGCAAAAAAAATGGGGGAAAAAGCAGATAAAGAAACAAAAGCCAGACAGAGCTGTGCATACGCACATAATGGAAACACAGTGTTTTCAATTATCATGTTGAAAACAGGAGTGGGAGGACATGAAGAATGTAGAGATGGTGCTGGCTGATATTCCTGTTATTATACTGAAAAATAATTACCCAACAAAATATAACATCTGATGTAATAGAAGTTACATCAGATGTTATATTTGACATTTTTTGGTATATTTCAAATAAACATCCACAGATTGCTCAGTGATGAAAACAAAAGGCAATTGCAGGATCATCGTAAGAAGAGATATTTCACAGTTGGTGTAGCAAACAGACCTCAGTAAATTCCCAGCATGGCTCGTTTCTCGCTAAACTCTCAGTATCTGCACAGATATCACAAAACAACACGTCCTCATACACTCAGAATGTAGTGGTGCTTTATTCCAATCTGACCACTTTCCCTAGCTTCTTCTTCTTCTTCTTCTTCTTCCTCGGGGGTCAGCATTCTTTCCTTTATCTTATCAAGCCCTGAACGAAACAAGCGCTGTAAGCAGTGCTGTGGAACTGCCGGTGCTAAACAAAAAGGAAGCACTGATTCTGCAGGAGTCCTGTCTCCCTGCAGGCTGCAGCCCACATCAAACACACAGACAGACAGACAGCATTAAGAGGCGCTGCCCACAAGGTGGCAATGCATCCCCTCTCCTGCAGAAACCACCTGACGTGACCGATAAAAGCCCCGTTCACACATGCAGCCGCTTCCCATGAACGTCCCAGCTGATTTCCTGGAAGGGAGGGTCACATGTTTGAATGTGACCTGGTGACATCACAGGGAACATGCAGGTGAGGGGGGGGGGGAAACGCTCCAAAGCATCCGGGAACATTACTGGGAAAAAGCACCTTTACGGAGTTTCATCCGTGAAAGGTCGTGTTTGTAACGTTTTCTGACGTGACGCCTGGCTACACACCTTCACCGAGTGTGAACGAGGCGCAAAAGGTCGACAGCGAACGTTCCGGAATGGAGTCGCATGTGTGAATCGAATTCAAAGCCGGTGGTAACCCTCCCCGGGAATGTGTGAAAAGGCGCTTGACATCGCTGATGTCACAGGGTCACAGTTAGCGGTGAGCGCGTGAGGAGGAAGCACATGTTTGGCGTTCATTCAGTGACGCCGAACAAACACTTTTACACATGAAAGAAGGAACTGATGCACAGTCAGGGGCGTAGCATCTCGATTCTGGGCCCTGTGTGCACATGTAACGTCAGCGGGCCCCTGTTCAAGCATACGAGCGAAAAATTATTTAAAAATTAATAAGCAAAGCAAGGTTGTTAAGCTACAATCAGATCAGATTATACTGATGATGGATGTTTCATTAACCGCCCGAATTAATGCACTTGGCCTCTATTCAAATTGGGCTCATTGACGTTATATTTGTCACCAGCTGTTGTGTGGGTGGACTAAACCATTTTGTGATTCCAAGAAAAGGGGGAGGGGGGTGGATTACATCATCTCTCATGATGTAATCAATAGGCCTGACACCATATTAAATTAAAACATCAATTAACTGGAGGGCCTAATTCATTATAATTCATCTGTATTTCCCACGCAGCGCGGCCTCTCTGCAGCTCTCTGCCAGAGGGCACAGTGCGGCGCAAAGGCTCCCTGTGTCACCGACTCGGCCCTAAGCCCGAGAACCAACACGGGCGAGAAGACAGATCAGCTTCTCACAGCGGGCCGAACAAAGAGAGGTTTCTGTGCCTCTAAACCGCAGCGCGAGCCGCGGCTTGACCCCCGGGGGCCCCCCGCAGAGGCTCTGCCATCTCAGATTGGATTTACCGATAAGACGGTGTCAGTGATACTGATGTGAAGCTGCAGACACACACACGCACACACACGCACGCATGCACGCACTTTATTAGTGGTAAGGATGATTCCATCAACAGGATTAATGAGCAGAAATCAGCTGTGTCCACGTTCTTAAACATGATGAAACCATCACGCTTTTCTTTATCATACATGATGATAAACTGAATATTTATCTAGGTCTGGAGAGAGCTGCAAC